>JASDQU010240904.1:0-16918 GCA_032191745.1 Picea mariana
TTACGTCTATCCTTTGACATTCACAAAGACAAAGAATTGGAGTTTAGTGTATATGTTCCAGTTCTGAGAGTGATGGCATTAAAAAATTCGGGAAACCTTTCTCAGTTGACAGGGATGATACTTCGAATGTTTCACAATTTTGGATGAAAATATTAATAACAATGAATGGTCACTGTAGTGAAAACCAATCATTTCACATATTACAGCGTGGATCATCCAGGGTTCCAAATGGATCATTGTTGGCAATATTACAACATTGATTATCGTTGGCAATATTACACATCGTAACAACCAATCATTTCACATATTACAATGAAGATCATCCAGGGTTCTAAACAGATCATTGTTGTCAATATTACAATGTTGATCATCGTTGGCAATATTCCACATCGTGACAACCAATCATTTTCCATTGGATCACAGCTAGATTTGAAATCCACTGTTGCTCAATCAAATTACTCACGCACACGTGGTTTGCAAAATGGCAAACTGAAGCACAATAGTTTGGAATTACTTGAACTCAGTGAGTTTGTGAAATCGATCCACTTACGTGCGGTGTGCCTCTCGAACCCATCGATTTTGCGAACAATAGCTAAATCTGAGCAAGCACTTGTTCTTTAAGTTATATTATTGGCATCATTGACTAGGGATAAAATCGCTCACCTTGCATGGCAATGTCCTCTCTTTAAATTCAAGGATTTGGCATCAATCTCTTGAACCCAAAGATTAAGTTGTTCATGTGGAAGATTTTGGACGTGGCCAAGGGTTTCAATGAGCCATTTGAAAGATAACTGATATTTGTATATGACATAGAGGGTTGTACATTACCCTGCTGCTATGTATCATAACAAGCTATCTCTCATTTTCCTGGGCCCTCCGTGAGGGATTTGAGCCCAGCCCTGCTCTGATACCATGTTAGTTTATATTCATATGAGATATGAGAGATATTCAATGTATTATTACAATAATGAGTGTTTCATATATAGGGAACATAAGGTGACCATCCATGAAAGGGTGCGTCCCTTGAATAATCAGAGAACTATTTATTATTATCATTTACTTATTAATTATTATCTTTAGAGAATGTCTTCCGGATGTTGTCCAAACATCAACAATATCATGCAAGATAGAGGCAAATATTTTAAAATAAGCTTTTACTAAAACAAAATAATAAAAAGATAATTATGTTGAAGCCTTTCAATCAAAAATAGTTACATTAATAAACATTGTTTTTCAACAAAAAGAAAATTACGAGTCCATTATATGCTCAACCTATGACTCATTCCCTTAATCGTAGCACATCAATCTGTTGTCCACCTGAGACAATGAAAACGAAATCAAAATTAGACAATAATCAAAACAAATAATTCAAAAGACAAGCTACAGAATCAAAGATTATGTAGCTAGTCTAAAATAAAAACAAAATCAAAACGAATTTACTTATTATCCAAATAGAATCAAATCATGAAATACAAAGGAACTATTTACCAATTCATAAATTCAAAAGAGAGACATCAGACAAATCTGAGTTTATAATAGTATTGAAATTGGTTGAATTTTTAATAACCACATTCCCTGATCTTTTAATACGCTTGTTGGATCTATGTGAATTCGATCAAATGCAAGCTACGAGCTCATCGTTTTCCCTCTCAAGAATTGAGTTTTGAGTGACCACTTGATTCAACTACACCTATAGGTAAGGAATATCCCGATAATACCTTTTGATCCAGTCAAAACAATTCTCACAATGCACCGGTTCCATGCTTGGTAAAGGCCAAGTCTGATTTGTAGTGGGTAACTTACCATGTTCCATGATTCTTTTGAGATCATGTTGAATGCCTAAAAAACCTCGATGTTTCTTTAAGAAAGGAGGCAGATTCGATATGAAATCGAATTGGGGTGCATCGGTGTTGGTATCATCCTCAGAAATCTGGTCGTCGACATCAATGACAGGGATATGTTTTTCATGATCATGATGTCGATTCCTTAGCATCTTGGATAGGAGTCGACTAGGTCTTTTGTTCTTAAAATCGATGTCTGGAATTCTCTGTGTTTTTTTCCTACCCTGTTTCTTGATTTTAACTTCATTTAAATCAACCATAACTGGCTCAGGACTAGGAATAGCAAGGACCTTATCCTTCAGATTATCCAATACATATTCTAAGGATTTTTTAGGAATAAAATCATGCCTCGGGTGTTTGCCTTTGGATGACTTATGGAAAAAAATAGGGGTTTTAGTTATAGACATAAGGCTTCCTTGCAATTCGACATGTAGGTTTTCCAGAGAAGGGGTTGATAGGCAAGGGCTGGAGGGCTCATCAAAATTCAGAGGTGATTCTATCACAGTTTCAAGTGGAGCAAACCCATTCCTATACATGAAGTCTTGCCAACTATCCCCGACTTTTGACAATTGTGAAATGACCAAAATTCGAATAAGGTCGTGATGAAATGAGCTAGATTATGCAAGGTTTTTCTTTTGGTAAACTCTGGCCATTTTATGCAGGCTCTTAAGTAGGTAGAATGGCATATTTAAACCAAAACCTAAAAACACCATCAACAAACAAACATGATATAGGAAGACTAGTCCATATCTACCCTCGCAGGTGACAAACTACTTTAGTATCAACAATAAACCATGCCATCGCAGTTTTAAAAAAAAATGGTGTACCTTTGACACTGTAGCGCGACCTCTTGGAATCCATTGGTAGGTGTCAAGGGATGCCTTCAAACTTGAGGTTTTTGAACCAATGAGCTCCTTCTTGGGGTAATCTCGTGGCTTCTGCAATTGAACCCTCAGTCACTTCCAACTGTAAATCTCTTATCTTGGCCTTAGCACCATCGAAGGTTAGGGAAAAATATTGAGCAACCTTGAGGTTAAAACCCTTGAATAGTTTTATGAACCCGGCCCAACCAAAAGCCACGAGATCATCCACAACATCATCATGTGAGAGAAGGTCCTGTGAGCCATTCGGCTCCATCTTCACCACATGCACCATCGGTTTGGTCACAAAAACCCAAAAGGAGTAGCGAAGGAGGGAGAGTGTTTGAAACCAAACGAAATAAAGGATAAGCTCTACCTTTTTGGAGGAGACCCGATACCTAAGGCTTCAGGAGAAGGCCACCATAGCCACCATTTTGGTTGTTGAGTTGATGTTGAACCAAAGAGCATGTGAAAACGAAAACCACCTCCTCTAATGACCACCAAGCCCAAAAACAAAGACTTACCACCTGAGGCAATGAATTCGAACTTAAAGCATAAGGACAAAGGAGTAAGTGTTTCACAGTGTGGTTGACAGTCCTGTACAATGACAATGAGACTGCGATATGACAATAATGGGATAGCATTCATACTCCAACGTTGTATCAAAGTTTAGTCTCATAAGCGATCAAAAATGTGGTAGGTGATAATCAAAACATCAAAAGAATAAAATGCCTAAGGAATACCTCCAAGGTGAACGACTCATGCACTAAGGTAAGAAAGCAACCCATGAAACGATAAGTTCAAAATCCTTTAAGGTTCTTAATATCATTATGTGCCCTTAGGTATTCATCCAATTTCATAAAGATAAACTCTAGAATCTGTACGATGTGTTCAAACCAGAGCTTGTTTCAATTTCATGCTTACAGTCATGAAATTGAACAAGAAATGAAATGAGAGATTAAAAGAAATGAAATCAAACACATAGCTAATCAAACCAAATTTTTCAAAACAAAAATATCATTAAAATCTTCGCAAACACAAAGAGGCAGCTAAAGAAAATTTTATCCCATTAATGATATGTTTTAAACATTGATGAAATCGACATGAATATCTAGATGCCAACAATGGCGACACGCTGGGCGAAGCAGTTATCTCTGCATCATTAGAACTTTATATTAGGAAAAATATAACTCAGATAGTTACTAGAAACAATTAAAAGACAGATCAAACATTTTGACATTAACTCAGAAAAATGACACAGTCATACCATCGAATAAAGTTTTGTCCAAAAATTGTAATATGAAATTTCGTTTCGATCAAAAGGATAATGATATTTATACAAGTAACCCCAATATTGTTGACAAGTCCACTATTGCCAGCAGGAGTTCATAGCCTCGGAAGGGATGTTATTTAACCCTCTCCAGTACTTCGATCCCATCCAAAATTCGTCCATCTATGATAAAAATATATTGATATATGATCAATTTAAAAAACATACCTGAAGATATTTGAACCTGACATTGCTTCGCTGCCAGAACGCTTGTTCAGTACCCCAACGAAGATGTCTTGGTATCATGTGTCCATTTACACGCTGCCAGCAGACCTGTTTAGTATCCCGACGGGTTTACACACATTACAGTGAATCCAACTCTCTAAAATTGTTTATAAAATTTTCAGAAACTTCACGATAACAAGAGAGCGGGGTGATACTAGAGATTTCACAGCCAGACAATCATAGGATTGATCTTTGGAATTGGTTTTAATTCTTTGAGTACTGATAACTTTCATCATAATTTGGACATTTATATTTTAGTCAAGAAATCATCTCAGGAATGGGGAGGTGCTTTGAGTTGTTCTCATTAGAACTGGGACGGCGTAAGAAGTTTTAAAGATAATCGTATTTCCTCGAGACTTCAACAAAAACCTGGAAAAATGATTTGGCCAAGACTTACCACAACTAATCTGAGTTTAGAACTTAATGTGCAGATGCATTAAACTATTTCAACTGCTTCTAGTGAATGATTCAATTTCCTTCAATAATGAATGGTGATTCATAAATAATCATTAAGGAAACACAAAAAACCAAACAACATAAAAAAAAACCGAAAAGAAAACATAAGCTAAAGATATTTACAAGGGGTAAATCTGGTTTTCTCATGTGAAGTATTTCTTGAGAGACTGGCCATTCACTAGAAAAGTGTCTGGTTGTCCCTCTAAGTTGTGCAAGAGAAAATAACTAGGACCCAATTTTTCAGAAATGACAAAAGGCCTCAGCCACAGGTTTTGAAACTTGGTTTGTTCTCCTTTATTCTCGTGTGCTTTGTCCCATTTGAGGACCAAATTCCCTACATTAAAATTTATTTCTAAGGAAGAACTTATATCAAACCAACTCTTTACAATTTGTTGATGTTGATCCAATTTATGTTTTTCTTGTGTCCTTACTTCTTCCAATTTTAATAAAGCATTGATCTGATTCTCTAAAGGGGGACATTCCTCTTCCTGAACTTTATGCGACAATTGCAAAGAAGGGAGAAAAACGTGTGGAGGAAGGATGGATTCTCTTCCGTAAACAAGGAAGAAAGGAGAATTGTCGATGGAAGCTTTCAGAGTGACTCTATCAGCCCAAAGAGCTTTGTACAACACATTGTGCCAATTTTGTGATTTTCCAACACTGTTCTTTTAATAATTTTGATCAGATTTTTGTTTGTTGACTCGGCCAAACCATTTCCTTAGGGGTAATAGTTGGCAGAGTATTTTATCTTAATCCATTTTTCTAAAGCAAAGACATTCATATCCAGGGAAGAAAAATAAGAAGCATTTTTGAAAACTAGACACTCAGGTCTTCCGAAATGAGTGATAATATGAGAATTTAAAAATGAAACTACCTGATTTGTGTTGACTACCTTTAATGGTAAAGCCTCAGACCACCTCGTAAAATAATTTGTTGTTGTAATAATTTACTTATGTTGCGGTGAGGAAGGTGGATTGATTGGTCCTATAATATCTAGGCCCCACTACTGAAATGGTGTGTCTACCGTAATAGGCTACAAAGGGAAAGCAACCTTCTTGACCTGCCCTGTAGCATTTTGACAGATTATACATTTGCGGGCCAAAGAGTGAGCATCTCTAAAGAATGTGGGCTGATAGTAGCCAGCCCTAAGTACCTTGTGGGCAGTTGTATCTCCACCAAAGTGACCCCTGACATCGCTGAATTGAAGTTCAGCCAACACCCTTTCAGATTCTTCCTTTTCTAGGCAACATAGAAAAGCACCATCAAAATTCTTTCGAAATAATATATCATTAATTCACTAGAAAGATGCAAATTTAAGACTCAGTGCTCTTTTTTTTTGGATCAAGGTTGTGAGGATCATTTCTGTGCAACAAATAAAATCTAATATTATCATACCATGAATTAGGAACATTTTTTGTACAACAGATTTTTGTTTCGTTATGCAGATTTGCAGTTGATGTATTTATTTGATTTTTTGATTTTTCAACTAAATCAGCTACCAATTTACAAAGGCCTTGACCTCTAACAATTTGTGCAGGCACTATTTCGAGATCATACTCTTGAAGAGATGTCATCCAATTTTCTCTTTTCTCCCCTACCTCTTTTTGCACTAACAAATTTCTTACAGCAAGGTAAGGAACAACGGTTTTTGTCCTGGATTTCAAAAGGTAAGACCTAAAATGTTTAACTGCTTTGAAGACAATGTATGCATGTTGATCCACCACAGGGTAATTTAATTATTCTCCCTTAAAGGCAGAGCTCGTAAATGAAATAGGTATCTCGTTGTTTTCAACATTTTTCTGTGTGAGTACAACAACATAAGATCTGTCGGATGAAAAAGTATACAATGTGAAATCCTAGGAGAAATCAGGACTCATCAAGGAGGGTGCTTCAGTTATATCTTTTCTAATGGAATTAAAATATTGACTCTCTTGTGATCCCCATTTTTACAGAACATCCTTTTTTATCAGGTTTTGTAGAGGTCTAACCATCTCAGAGAAACTTGGAACAAATCATCTGACAAAATTAATTTTACCCAGAAAGGATTGCATTGCCTTCTTGGAAGAAGGTGGGGGAAGGTTGGAAATGGCTTGGGTTGTTTTGGGATCAATTATCATTCCATATTTAGAGACTATAAACCCAAGCAATTTTCCTTGTTCTACTGCAAAGGCTGATTTTTTAGGATTGAGTGAAATACCAAACTTGCGACATCGTTCTAACACAACCCTAAGATCATACACATGATCTTTCTTGTTCTTCAAAAATACAGTGACATCATCTAGGTAGAAAACAACTGACTGATTGATAAATCCAAGAAAAGCAATGTCCATAGCCCTCTGGAAGGTAGCCCCAACATTGATCGATCGAAAAGGCATTTTTCTGTAGGCGTAGGTGCCCCATGGGGTACAAAAAGTGGTTTTCAGTTGATCTAATGGACACATAAGGACCTGGTTATACCCTCATAAACCATGTAATAAGGATAGTATTTCAGAACTAGATACATGTTGCAGAATTTATTCCATTGGTGGAACGGGGTAATTGTCTTTATCAGAGGCCCTATTTAAGTTGCGAAAATCGAGACAAAGTTGAATTTCCCCATTTTTCTTCCTTACTGGGACTAAGTTGGATACCCACTGAGTATGTCGAACTGGAAAAAAGATCTTTGTAGTGAGTAATTTATTTAGTTCCTTTTTTACGGTGGATTCTAATTTAGGATGCATTTTTCTCAATTTTTGTTGAAAAGGTTGGGTTTGGGGCTTCATGGGAATTACATGATGTATTATGTTTGGATCAAAAGTTTTTAGATCATCATATGTCCAAGAAAACACATCTTTTAATTCTTTGAAAAATTTTATGAATGCATATTTTTCTTGTTCGGAACACCCTTTTTCCAGATTGGTATTTTGAGTATTATCTTGCGTTCCTAAATTAACAGTTTCATATACAGTAATGTCGAGCTATTTGTTTTTCTATTGACTACCCCTCTAAAATTGTCATGTAGATCATAAAAATTTTCTAATCTAACAATATATTTGGGGATAGAGTTTACCATCTTGGATGATAATTCTGCAAACCGAGGATCGGATATTACCGTGAAATCTCGGAGGTTTTCATTATGGGTGCTTTCATCAATTACCGCATCTTGGAAAGTATCTTCTATATGCAGAAAATTGATGATATGTTGATCGTCATCAAACACTCGCCAATTTTTTATGTTGTCGAGAATTGATGGCCTAAATAACAATTCAATCGAGAATGTGTTAGGAGAAAGACCTTCAGCAGGAAATAATTTAGAGGCAACATTAGCTAATAAATCAGCTTCTGAATTACTCGACCTAGGAATGGAATTTATATTGAAAGCGAGAAATTTATGTATTAAAATCCATACCTCGGTTTGGTAGTTTTTCAAATGCGGTGATAAACAATGTATCATGTTTCTTACCTACTTGACTACGATTTCAAAGTCACCAAATACTACCAAGTTTTGCACGTCGAGATCCAGTGCCTTCTTTAGTCCCTGCAGAAGTGCTTTGTATTCTGTTGTATTGTTAGTACATTAAAATTCCAATCGACAAGCAATAAATGTTTTATTACCTTTGGGATATATTATTACACAACCAGCAACTGCCCCTTCCCAGGATTTAGATCCATCAAAGTATAAGGACCAAATTTCTTCGTCATCAGCAATTTTCGATGTACTTCCCAGAGTTGTCATCTAAGTATAGGATGATATTTCAAACTGTTGTTCTGGGTCGGTGATAGAGGATATTTCAATCATGAAATTTCCAAAAAAGGTATTCATTCCATGTGTCCCAATCGAATTTGCAACAGTAGTAAAAGGCTCATTGGGATCATTTAAATCTGTAACAGTGTACTTGAGGTAACGTTCTCTATTTATTCTGATCTTGTTAGGCTGTCCATTTTATGGAAGCCACAGATGAGACCAATCCGTAGCAAAATATCCATGTAACTGCTCTGACCAATATCTACTCAAAAATAAACCATAAACTTCTGGAGTGTCAACAACAATAATATCAATTACTTGGTGGACCTTTGGGTTGGATGATAACCTTATCAACACATTTTTTAAGTTCACCAATGACCTTGACATTAGTTTGGTCTAACTGAATGATATTTAAATTAGAAGGTTTTACTTTAGCATTAATTTTATGACACACAGATAGAGGCATTACATTTGACGAGGCACCAGAATCAACCATACAGTTATGTACATTTATGTTGAAAATTTTGAAATTTAGCAAAAAAGGAGGCACATTTTTTCATGAAGAGACAACAGAATTCTACTGATTTTTTTTATGGTTGTACCTGAAATAGTTTTATCTAAGTTTCCTACAGTTTTCTCTGATATGTCCCTTTTATCCTGATTTTCAGATGATGTTTTACTGGGTACATATTTAGTTTTATTTGGGTCACTCTCTGTTGATTTCTTGTTGATAGAGTCATTCTTTTTATTATTTTCAACAATACTTTGGAGCATTTTCTGTAGGATAAGAGGAAATTTAAGTAATTCAAAAACTGATATATTTTCCCTTAGTTTTTTAAGATCTTCAACCAAATCATATTCTAAAACTAGGGCAACAGGGTTTTGTCTAGTTTCAACTTGCTTTGGCTCTTTTGAAACCATAGTCCTTCTTGTTTCGGGTGAAAGTTTGTTTTGTGCTTTACTTCGAGTGTTATAAGGATGGACAGTTTCAAAATTTGGTTGAAATATGTTGTCCGACAAATGCCTCACATGCCCTTCTCTCACATGGCTCATTATGGGTGCATACACTTT
This sequence comes from Picea mariana, assembly GCA_032191745.1. NCBI lineage: Eukaryota > Viridiplantae > Streptophyta > Pinopsida > Pinales > Pinaceae > Picea > Picea mariana. The sequence continues at coordinate 9,508 of JASDQU010240904.1, forward strand.
GATCGAAACACCATTCATCAACTCCATGAGGGCAGGGCATGAGGGCAGGGCATGGAGTTCAACTATGCATACACTCTGATTGAAACACCATTCATCAACATATAAGGGAGTCAACACTTAATGGAACATGTGAGATGACCATTCATGAAAGTATGAACCACATAATAATTAATTGAGCCATATATGTATGAAATGAAATTACCCTTGAAATACCAACTGCAATAAGAGAAGGAATCAATACTAGCCAACCTATTCTTGGCCCAACGCACAGCCCTCATATAAACACTCTATTCAAAAAATTATGTGAGTGTCCTACAAGCATTCAATGCCCAATGTTTACTCACACACCCAACAATCCTCTTCACATGTATCAGAGAGAGAGGATGTCCACCAAGATGTGTACAATTATACAACTTATCTAGAGTCTTCCCCAAGTGAGGATGTAGTCGTATGTTCTCATGTTGTCATCTTCTTTGCAAGTAAATGGAAATACAACCTGTGGGAAGCATCAAATGCCCCGATAAGTATGAAATCGACCTAGGGAGGAGGAATTGCAACTTGGAGGATGAGAGAATGTGCCCAACAATAAGGAATTGGCTCTAGAAGAGGGAGTTTAGTATGGTAATGGTGAAATTGCAAAATATGGGGAAGATATGCAACCTATATGAGAGAGAAATTCACCCAAAAACTACAATTAATCCAAATTAGAAACTCCCTTAACTATCGCAATGGATTTGGAATGAATTCCATTAATCTCCTATCTCAAAAATATATGAATCGAGGAGAATGAAGAGTTGTTGGGGTAGTTCTCTTTCTCATGGATACTATAACTATGAAGGAAATTATCAAAACTAAAGTTGGTAAAGAATCCTCAGTGATTAAACAAAATAGACAACCATTAAAATGTGGAGCATCTCCATTAAAACTTATAGACAAAAAAATAACATTGAATTTAACACAACACAAATAAATCCATACACAAAGACACAATGTTTACCCTGGGAACCCAAACGTGTGAAAACCATCTTCGAATGGATGCTCTGTCTATTTCAACAATCTTTGGTTACAATGATATTCATGGTTCTCTATCCATCCTCGTCTCCTTGTCCAAAAGACCCTTTGAGAGTGAAAGTACAAAAATAAATAGAGAGAGTTGGGGTAATGGGAAGGCCAATAGGAATGACGTTTCATTTTTCCATTCCTCACTCTTTTCTCAATGATTTGATTTTTCTTTTTCATTCGATTCTCTTTTTTTTTTCTATTTTGTCTTATTTACTTCTACATTTGCATTGTATTTACTAGTTTATTTACCTGATTCTCTTTAAGAGTATTAACACCATTCACTTTTTCAAATCCATTTTGGATCAACCATGATTGAAATAAAACACACCTCAATGGACTAGATTTGTGTGCTTTCAATGGTCTACCTTGAATAGAAACTAGCTTCTTCCTCTTTAATTATTCTTCAATTGTAATTCAAGGATGATAATGGTTGAGCTATGGTTCTCCATATGGTCTCATTCCTACAATGAGCTCATCAGAAAATCCCACAAAACTATGTGTGTGTGTGTGTGTGTGTGTGTGTGTGTGTGTGTGTGTGTGTGTGTGTGTGTCAAGTGGTTGTAGCTCAAATGGTTGGGGTGGGTAGTTTTCTCCTCCCCACCCAAGTTTGAGTCCCATCTATGCGACATGTTTCTCTTTGTGAGCCAAATATTCTCGAAATACTTGACCCTCCTATGTTCTCTGGATTTTGGGGGGGATTATTGTGAACGTAGCGAGTTTCACGCTATGAACCATAATGGAGGCTTGTTAGATGTCGGCATCATAACTTTGCACCAAGGGACTTGTGTTCATATTTATCCCTCCATGGTTGTTTTATACCTTCCCAAAGAGGTTTCAGGAGTTGTGTTATGTTTTGTACGAGCAAGGGTCATTGGGAAATGAGCCCAACTGAAAAACCCAACCGAAAACATGGAATTATTTTATTTTTCACCAAAAATGAGGGCATCTGCAGGTTGCAATGAGGAAAAGTGTGGATTTCTGCGTGTTTCACTAGGGAAACCCATGGATATGCTCTTAAAGCATGTTTTTTAGATGATTTTGGAGGTGAATTTTAGGGAAAAGTCTAGCGAGCATTGGGAAAGGGGTAGGCCATGGAACAAAAGTATAAGTGTGGATTTTTGTGCTATAATAGATGCCCCCTAATGTGTGAGGTCAGGAGGGAAAAATGATGCTTGAAATACATTATGACATCTGAGAGGAAAGGATGCATCAAAGTATCCACAAAGGTTCCCGAACAACTAATTCAAAAATCAATGACCGTCAGCACAGATCAAGCAAGAATTTTGTTTCCCAAGTTAGGCATACCCATGCTCAGGAGTGATAAAGCATGGTCTCCAAAGAAAATACACTATGGATCCACGGTATATATGAGAGTATGAATCATTTCCATAGCATGAACAATACACAGTGGATCCATGTGATAAATATGAAGTAGCAATCATGGCCACCAAAACACACAGTGGATCCATGTCAAAGGAGATCATAGCCACGAAGATATACACAATGGAGCTATGTCTCAAGATCAAGAACAAAGGATATCTGGAACCAAGAGAATGAACAAATTAATCCCCTGCAAGTACCAAATCTTGGGAGGTGGCACCATATGGGTCGGGAAGGAGCACAAAATTGGTGGTTCTTGTACTTCACCTAAATTCTTCACAACGATTTGTCATGGTAAAAGTCTACACTATGTGAATAGATGAGCTGAAGTCGAATATAGTGAGACATCGTTTGATTACCGGTCGTTGATGTATACCGTTAACAAATGTGAGACAACCCATCTGAGTTTATAATAGTATTGAAATTGGTTGAATTTTTAATAACCACATTCCTTGATCTTTTAATATGATTGTTGGCTCTGTGTGAATTTGATCGAACACAAGCTCTGAGCTCATCTTTTTCCCTCTCAAGAACTGAGTTTTGAGTGACCACTTGATTCAAATGCACCTGTAGGTAAGGAATATCATGATAATACCTTTCGATCCAGTCAAAACAATTCTCACAATGCACCGGTTCCATGCTTGGTAAAGGTCGAGTCTAATCTGTAGTGGGTAACTTACCATGTTCCATGATTATTTTGAGATCATGTTGAATGCCTAAAAAACCTCATTTTTTCTTTAATAAAGAAGGCAGATTTGATATGAAATCGAATTGAGGTGCATCGGTGTTGGTATCATACTTAGAAATTCGGTCGTCGACATCAATGACAGGGATAGGTTTTTCATGATCATGATGTCGATTCCTTAGCATCCTGGATAGGAGTTGACCCGGTCTTTTGTTCTTAAAATCGATATCTGGAATTCTTTGTGCTTTTTGCCTACCCTGTTTCTTGATTTTAAATTCATTTAAATCAACCATAACTGGCTCAGGACTAGGAACAACAAGGACCTTATCCTTCAGATTATCTAATACATATTCTAAATATTTTTTAGGAATAAAATCGTGCCTCGGGTGTTTGCCTCTGGATGACTTATGAAAAACAACAGGGGTTTTAGTTATAGACACAGGGCTTCCTTGCAATTCGAAATGTAGGTTTTCCAGAGAAGGGGTTGATAGGAAAGGGCTGGAGGGATCATCAAAATTCAGAGGTGAGTCTATCACGGTTTCAGGTGGAGCAAACCCATTCCTATCCATGAATTCTTTCCAACTGTCCCCGACTTTTAACAATTGTGAAATGACCAAAATTTGAATCAGGTCGTGATGAAATAAGCTAGATTGTGCAATAAGGTTTTGCTTTTGGTAAAATCTGGCCATTTTATGCAGGCTCTTAAGTAGGTAGAATGGCATATTTAAACCAAAACCTAAAAACACCATCAAAAAATGGACATGATACAAGAATACTAGTCCATATCTACCCTCGCAAGTGACAAATTGCTTTAGTATCAACAATAAACCATGCCATCGCGGTTTAAGCAAAAACATTGGTGTACCTTTGACACTGTAGCGCGACCTCTTGGAATCCATTGGTAGGTGCCAAGGGATGCCTTCAAACTTGAGGTTTTTGAACCAAAGAGCTCCTTCTTGGAGTAATCTCGTGGCTTCTGCAATTGAACCCTTAGTCACTTCCAACTATAAATCTCCTATCTTGGCCTTAGCACCATTGAAGGTTAGGGTAAAATATTGAGCAACCTTGAGGTTAAAACCCTCACATAGTTTTAAGAACCCGACCCAACCAAAATCCATGAGATCATCCACAACATCGTCGTGCGAGAGCAGGGCCTATGCGTCATTCAACTCCATCCTCACCACAGGCACCATCTGTTTGGTCACGAAAACCCAACATGAGTAGTGAAGGAGGGAGCGAAACCAAACGAAATAAAGGATAAGCTCTGCATTTTCGGAGGAGACCTGATACCTAAAGCTTCGAGAGAAGGCCACCATATCCACCATTCAGGTTGTTGAGTGGATGTTGAACCAGAGGACATGTGAAAATGAAAACCACCTGCTCTAATGACCACCAAGCCCAAAAATGAAGAATTACCACCTGAGGCAATGAATTCGAACTTAAGGCATAAGGACAAAGGACTAAGTGTTTGAGAGTTTGGTTGAAAGTCCTATACAATGACGATGAGACTACGATATGAAAATAATGGGATAGCATTCATACTCCAACGTTGTATCAAAGTTTAGTCTCATAAGCGATCGAAAATGTGGTAGGTGATAATCAAAACATCAAAAGAATAAAATGCCTAAGGCATACCTCCAAGGTGAACGACTCATGCGCTAAGGTAAGAAAGAAACCCATGAAATGATAAGTTCAAAATCCTTTAAGGTTCTTAATATCATTAGGTGCCCTTAGGTATTCATCCAATTTCATAAAGATAAACTCTAGAATCTGTACGGTGTGTTCAAACCAGAGCTTGTTTCAATTTCATGCTTACAGTCATGAAATTGAACAAGAAATGAAATGAGAGAATAAAAGAAATGAAATCAAACACATAGCTAATCAAAACAAATTTTTCAACACAAAAAGATCATTGAAATCTTCACAAACACAAAGAGGCAGCTAAAGAAAATTTTATCCCATTAATGAAATGTTTTAAACATTGATAAAATCGACATGAATATCTGGCTGCCAACAATGGCGGCACGTTGGGCGAAGCAGTTATCTCTACATCATCAGAACTTTAAATCGGGAAAAATATAACTCAAATAGTTACTAGAAACAATTAAAAGACAGATCAAGCATTTTGACATTAACTCAGAAAAATGACACAGTCATACCATCGAATAAAGTTCTATCCAAAAATTGTAATATGAAATTTTGTTTCGATCAAAAGGATAAATATATTTATACAAGTAACCCCAAGATTGTTGACAAGTCCACTACTTCCAGCAGGAGTTCATAGCCTCGGCGGGGATGTCATGTAACCCTCTTCAATACTTCGATCCCATCCAAAATTCATCCATATATGATAAAAATATATTGATATCTGATCAATTTAAAAAACATACCTAAAGATCTTCAAACCCGACATTGCTTCACTACCATCACGCTTGTTTAGTACCCCGACGAAGATGTCTTGGTATCATGTGTCCATTTACCTGCTGTCAGCAGACCTGTTTAGTATCCCGACGGGTTTACACAAACTACAGTGCTTCCAACTCTCTAAAATTGTTTATAAAATTTTCAAAAACTTCACGATCGCAAGAGAGCGGGGTGATACTGAAGATTTTACAGCCAAGCAATAATAGGATTGATCTTTAGAATTTTTTTTTCATTCTTTGAGTACTGATAACTTTCATCATAATTTGGACATTTATATTTCAGTCAAGAAATCATTTCAAGAATGGGGAGGCACTTTGATTTGTTCTGATTAGAACTGGGATGGCATAAGAAGTTTTAAAGATAATCGTGTTTCCCTGAGACTTCAACAAAAACTAGGAAAAATGATTTGGCCAAGACTTATCAAAACTAATCTGAGTTTAGAACTTAATGTGCATATGCATTGAACTGTTTCAACTGCTGCTAGTGAATGATTCAATTTCATTCAATAATGAATGGTGATTCAGAAATAATCATTAAGGAAACACAAAAAACTAAACAACATAAAAAAAACTGAAAAGAAAACAAAAGAAAACATAAGCTAAAAATATTTACAAGGGGTAAATATGGTTTTCTCAGTTGAAGTATTTCTTGAGAGACTGGCCATTCACTGGGAAAGTGTTTGGTTGTCCCTCTAAGTTGTGCAAGCAAAAAGAACTAGGACCCATTTTTTCAGAAATGACAAAAGGCCTCAGCCACAGGTTTTGAAACTTGGTATGTTCTCCTTTATTCTCGTGTGCTTTGTCCCATTTGAGGACCAAATTCCCTACATTAAAATTTCTTTCTAAGGAAGAACTTGTATCAAACCAACTCTTTACAATTTGTTGATTTTGATCCAATTTATATTTTTCTTATGTCCTTACTTCTTCCAATTTTAATAAAGCGTTGATCTGATTCTCTAAAGGGGGACATTCCTCTTCCTGAACTTTATACGACAATTGCAGAGAAGGGAGCAAGACATGAGGAGGAAATATGGATTTTGTTCTGTAAACGAGGAAGAAAGGAGAATTTTCGATGGAAGCTTTCGGAGTGACTCTATCAGCCCAAAGAGCTTTGTACAATGCATTGTGCCAATTTTGTGATTTTCTGACACTGTTCTTTTAATAATTTTGATTAGATTTTTATTTGTTGACTCGGCCAAACTGTTTCCTTGGGGGTAATAGATGGCGGTGTATTTTAGCTTAATCCCTTTTTCTAAAGCAGATACATTCATATCCAGGGAAGAAAAATAAGAAGCATTGTTGAAAACTAGACACTCAGGTATTCTGAAACGAGTGATAATATGAGAGTTTAAAAACGAAACTACCTGATTCGTGTTGACTACCTTTAATGGTAAAGCCTCAGACCACCTCGTAAAATACTTTTTTTTTGTAAGAATTTACTTGTGTTGCTGTGAGGAAGGTGGATTGATTGTTCCTATAATATCTAGGCCCCACTATTGAAATGGTGTGTCTACCGTAATATGCTACAAAGGGAAAGCAACCTTCTTGACTTGCCCTGTAGCATTTTAACAGATTATACATTTGCAGGCCAAAGAGTGAGCATCTCTAAAGAATGTGGGCTGATAGTAGCCAGACTGTTACAGGTATGAAATAACTGAGAGGAGGGGGTGAATCAGTTATTGTAAATTATTAACAATTTCTCTCATTTTTAACTTTGAATCATTAATCTTAGTGGCAGCAAGTCTTTACTGTGAAAACCAGTGTTGCAAACATAAAGCATATATCATAAAGAACAGCAATCACACACACAGCATTCATTCACAATTATGAGTCACAGATTTTTCAAGAGGAAACCCAACCC
>JASDQU010240904.1:17018-41762 GCA_032191745.1 Picea mariana
AATTAGGCACATTTTGTGTACAACAGATTTGTGTTTCGTTATGCAGATTTGCAGTTGATGTATTTATTTCATTTTCTGATTTTTCAACTGAATCAGCTACCAATTTACAAAGGCCTTGACCTCTAACAATTTTTGCAGGCACTATTTTGAGATCATACTCTTGAAGGGATGTCATCCAATTTTATCTTTTCTCCCCTACCTCTTTTTGCACTAACAGATTTCTTACAACAGGGTAAGGAACAACGATTTTTGCCCTAGATTTCAAAAGGTAAGACCTAAAATGTTTAACTTCTTTGAAGACAACGTATGCATGTTGATCCACCGAGTAATTTAATTATGCTCCCTTAAAGGCAGAGCTCATAAATGAAATAGGTATCTCGTTGTTTTCAACATTTTTCTGTGTGAGTACAACAAAATAAGATCTGTCGGATGCAAAAGTATACAACGTGAAATCCCGGGAGAAATAAGGACTCATCAAGGAGGGTGCTTCAATTATAGCTTTTCTAATGGAATTGAAAGCTTGACTCTCTTGTGATCCCCATTTGTACAGAACATCAGTTTTTATCAGGTTTTGTAGAGGTCTAACCATCTCAGAGAAACTTGGAACAAATCGTCTGACAAAATTAATTTTACCCAGAAAGGATTGCATTGCCTTCTTGGAATAAGGTGGGGGAAGGTTGGAAATGGCTTGGGTTCTTTCAGGATCAATTATCATTCCATATTTAGAGACTATAAACCCAAGAAATTTTCCTTGTTCTACTGCAAAGGCTGATTTTTTAGGATTGAGTGAAATACCAAACTTGCAACATCATTCTAACACATCCCTAAGATGAGACACGTGATCTTTCTTGTTCTTTGAAAATACAGTGACATCATCTAGGTAGACAACAACTGACTGATTGATAAGGCCACGAAAAGCAATGTCCATTTCCCTTTGGAAGGTAGCCTCGACATTGATCAATCCGAAAGGCATTTTTCTGTAGGCATAGGTGCCCCATAGGGTACGAAAAGTGGTTTTCAGCTGATCTGATGGAGACATAAGGACCTGGTTATGCCCTGAGAAACCATCTAATAAGGATAGTCTTTCAGAACCAGATATGTGTTGCAGAATTTATTCCATTGGTGGAACGGGGTAATTGTCTTTATCAGAGGCCCTGTTTAACTTGTGAAAATCGACACAATGTTGAATTTCCCCGTTTTTCTTACTGGGATTAAGTTGGATACCCACTAAGTATGCCAAATTGGAAAAATGATCTTGGCGGTGAGTAATTTATTTAGTTCCTTTTTACGGTGGATTCTAATTTAGGATGCATTTTTCTCAATTTTTGTTGAAAAGGTTGGGTTTGGGGCTTCATGGGAATTACATGATGTATTATGTTTGGATCAAAAGTTTTTAGACCATCATATGTCCAAGCAAACACATCTTTGAATTATTTGCACAATTTTATGAATGCATATTTTTCTTGTTCAGAACACCCTTTTCCCAGATTGATATTTTGAGGATTATCTTGCGTTCCTAAATTAACAATTTCATATACAGTAATGAGGAGCTATTCGTTTTGCAATTGACTAACCCTCTAAAATTGTCATGTAGATCATAAAATATTTCTAATCTAACAATTTATTTGGGATAGAATTTACCATCTCAGATGATAATTCTGCAGACCGAGGATCAGATATTACCATGAAATCTCGAAAGTTTTCGTTATGGGTGCTTTCATCGATTACCGCATCTTGGAAAGTATCTTTCATATGCAGAAAATTGATGATCTGTTGATCGTCATCAAACACTCACCAATTTTTTGTGTTTTCGGAAATCGATGGCCTAAATAACAATTCAATCGAGAATGCATTAGGAGAAAGACCTTCAGCAGGCAATAATTTAGAGGCAACATTAGCTAATAAATCATCTTCCNCAGTGCCTTCTTTAGTCCCTGCAGAAGTACTTTGTATTCTGGTGTATTGTTAGTACATTCAAATTCCAATAGACAAGCAATAAATGTTTTATTACCTTTGGGATAGATTATTACACAACCAGCGCCTGCCCCTTCCCAGGATTTAGATCCATCAAAGTATAAGGACCATATTTCTTCATCATCAGCAATGTTTGATGTACTTCCCAGAGTTGTCATCTGAGTATAGGCTGGTATTTCGGACTTTTGTTCTGGGTCGGTGATAGAGGATATCTCAATCATGAAATTTCCAAAAAAGGTATTCATTCCATGTGTCCCAATCGAATTTGCAGCAGTAGTAAAAGGCTCATTGGGATCATTTAAATCTGTAACGGTGTACTTGAGTTAACGTTCTCTGTTTATTCTGATCTTGTTAGGATGTCCATTTTTGGGCCGCCACGAATGAGACCAATCCATAGAAAAATAGCCATGTAACGGCTCTGACCAATATCTACTCAAAAATAAACCATAAACTTCTGGAGTGTCAACAACAATAATATCAATTACTTGGTGGACCTTTGGGTTGGATGATAACCTTATCAACACATTTTTTAAGTTCACCAATGACCTTGACATTAGTTTGGTCTAACTGAATGATATTTAAATCAGAAGTTTTTACTTTAGCATCAATTTTCTGACACACATATAGAGGCATTACATTTGATGAGGTGTTAGAATCAACCATACAGTTATGTACATTTCTGTTGAAAATTTTGAAATTTAGCAAAAAAGGAGGCACATTTTTTCATGAAGAGACAACAGAATTGTGCTGATTTTTTTATGGTTGTACCTAAAATAGTTTTATCTAAGTTTCCTACAGTTTTCTCTTATATGTCCCTTTTATCCTGATTTTCAGATGATTTTTTACTGGGGACATCTTTAGTTTTATTTGGGTCACTTTCTGTTGATTTCTTGCTGATAGAGTCATTCTTTTTAGTATTTTCAACAATACTTTGGAGCATTTTCTGTAGGATAAAAGGAAATTTAAGTAATTCAAAAACTGATATATTTTCCCTTAGTTTTTTAAGATCTTCAACCAAATCATATTGTAAAACTGGGGCAACAGGGTTTTTTCTAGTTTCAACTTGCTTTGGCTCTATTGAAACTACAGTCCTTCTTGTTTCAGGTGAAAGTTTGTTTTGTGCTTTACTTCGAGTGTTATAAGGATGGACAGTTTCAAAATTTGGTTGAAATATGTTTTCCGACAAATTCCCGAAAACGGGAGGAGATGAGTCCTCCTCATCAGGTGTTTCTTCCTCACCCGTATCGTCTTGATTTTCAGAAGGTGAAGAAACAGAGTTATCATGTGCTTCCAGTATCGTTTGCAAAGTGTATTGTAGTCCTTCAAAGTTTAGACCTTTTGTGGTTGGGTTTGGTCGGTTTGGAGGAAAAGGTTTCCTGAAAGGTGGTCTAAAACCTCCTTTAGTTGTAGATTCCTCCTCAGCGGGTCTTTTTAATTCTATGACCTAATTTTTTGGAAAGCTTTCTGCAAACTTTCCAAGTCTAATGTCTCTTGTTGATTTTTAGTTTGAGGAGGTCTAGTGAGAATTTCTATTTTCTTTTTAGAAGATGAAGTTATTTCAGCCTCACTATTTAAACTATCTTTTAAGCTCAGAATGTCCTTTTCAATAAGGAATTCCTCCTCAAAGGCTTCTAATAATGTGTTCTTTTTGGACATTTTAACCCATATGGCTATATCGTTATGCAGGGCCTTAGTATAGTATGCAACAGTCAAGTTTTCTGCAGGCATCAAATCTACATGGATTTTGTTTTTTATTGTTTGGAATCTCTGGTTGAAATCCTTAAATTTTTATTTAAGGTTCATTTTCATACTAGAGAGTTCCATTACCATGAATTCTAGAGATTTATCATCTCCAAAATTTTCCAGAAAGCAGGTTTCAAACTTGTCCCAAGAGACAATGGTTTGAGGTTGTTGCGCAAAATACCAGGTTGAGTCTTTCCCCTCAAAAGTGTAGGGGAATAACCTACACATGACATCATTGTGCTCGACACTCTGGATCCTAACAGTTAACATAAATTTCTTGATATGATCCTCAACCAATTGCTTCAAATCTTGCTCGAATTTGGGGTGCCACGTTTCTAGATGTTTGGGCAATGGGTGTTGGGGTCCAAGTACTACCACAACATCTTGATCGAGCCAAGGTCTGGCGGGATTATTTTGGTTTTCCATGGGAGTTGGTGGAGTTGAAGGTTGAGATCGTTCAGACGAAGAATTTCCTTCATCCGAGGATTCCTCTCTTGAAGAGGGTGGAGAAGAACTTGGTGGGGATGGTGGGATACCAGATACCCCAACACCAAGGATTAGTGCTTCAGAAGGATCGATGATATTACTGCTTAATGTGTTACCAAGCATACCAGTGTCAAGAGGTTGTTCTTGCAGACTGGTGAAATCAAGTGGTTGATTAAGCTGTCTAACAGGATATCTGATTCGAAACAAAGCACTTTGAGATCTCAAAATTGACTGGCGAACAATTTCCTGTACATCAATCCCTTGTGGAACTGGTGTCATTAGCTCGACAGGAATATCAAGAGTAGTGTTTGAGGTGGTAGTTGGGTCAAGTGTAACTTTAGGGTCTGAGTGACTACGCGTTATGACAGGAGAACAATTGTTTGGGGGATTCCTACGGCCTCCTTGTGCCATCAATGATGTTTAGGTCGTCCTTCTAGCACCATTTGTTGACGGGCATTTATGAAACACCGTCAACGAGAAGGGAAGATCCGGACCGGGGTTATCTATTTTACCCAAGTTGTTTGGGATAAACTACCATGACGGGTTTATTGGCTCTGTTAACCAACTAGGATCCTAAAATAACTAAAAGATGTGAACTAACTAAAGATACAACTTTAACAATCGACACTTTAATTACAAATGCTTAACTAATAGTTTTTATGTACAATAGATATATATAATTTACAAGGTTTAAGCAAATCCTTGGGAAAATAATTGTTTTAAAATAATGGATACAAACAAGATTAAAAATAAACAAAATTATTCTAGTACTCTAACTACCAAACTAATAAACAATGGATGAATAAGATTGTAAATGATATAACGAAAATAGAAAAAGCATTTAACGTTTAAATGGTGTAATCATTATTCATTCGCAAATCAACAAATGAAATAAATAATAAGCTAACTAACCTCACGTTGATCAACATTACTTAAAATAGATTTGTCTCTCTGTATTGGTATAAGCTCCTCTTAACCTATGTCAAGTGTAAACCTATGATAAAAGAAATCATAATACTTCCTAAAAAAACTAAAAGAAGTCTTTTATATTCTGAAACAAGTCTGATATGACATAAAGACAAATGATTTTATATCATGTGACTTTAGAATGTCCAATAACTGAAAATGAAAGAAATTACAATTCTTGATAATGGTAATACCAGCTACCTAACATTAGATGTAAACTCAAAATGCTTGGATAGGTGAATAGTCACAGATATCAATAGTACCAAAATATAATGAACTACATAAATAAAATTATGACATAATAGACTATATGCATAACAGACTAAAGCTAGTTCGATACCGACAAAATTTCACATCTAGAAATTCTATGAGAAAAACAATGAAAAACACTGCAGAGTCTACATAGGAAGAAAGCCAAAGAGTAAATTGTTTTCCCATATAGTTTCAAAAAAATAAGTCCATCATATGGTCTAAGAGGAATTGCCTTATCACTGGGTAAGAAGTGTTATTTAAACAAGTTTGTAATATGTTCCTCATATCATGCAAGATGGAGGCAGATCTTTTAAAATAAGATTTTACTAAAACAAAATAATAAAAAGATAATTATGTTGAAGCCTTTCAATCCAAAACAGTTACATGAATAAACATTATTTTTCAACAAAAAGAAAATTACAAGTCCGTTATATGCTCAACCTATGACTCATTCCCTTAATCGTAGCACATCAATCTATTGTCCACCTAAGACAATGAAAACGAAATAAAAATTAGACAATAATCAAAACAAATAATTCAAAAGACAAGCTACATAATATTCGATTATGTAGCTAGTCTAAAATAAAAACAAAATCAAAACGAAATTACTTTTATCCAAACAGAATCAAATCGTAAAATACAAAGAAACTATTTACCAATTCAAAAATTTGAAAGAGAGGCATCAGACAAATACGAGTTTATAATAGTATTGAAATCGGTTGAATTTGTAATAACCACATTCGTTGTTCTTTTAATACGCTTGTTGGCTCAGTGTGAAGTTGATTGAATGCAAGCTCTAAGCTCATCGTTTTCCCTCTCAATAACTGATTTCTTAGTGACCACTTGATTCAATTGCACTTGTAGGTAAGGAATATCCCGATAATACCTTTCGATCCAATCAAAACAATTATGACAATGTACCATTTCCATGCTTGGTAAAGGCCAAGTCTGATATGTAGTGGGTAACTTACCATGTTCCATGATTCTTTTGAGATCCTGTTGAATGCCTGAAAAATCACGTTGTTTCTTTAAGAAAGGAAGCAGATTCGATACGAAAACAAATTGGGGTGCATCGGTGTCGGTGTCATCCTCAAAAATCCAATCGTCAACATCAATGACAGGGATAGTTTTTTCATGATCGTGATGTCGATTCCTTACCATCCTGGATATGAGTCGACCAGGTATTTTGTTCTTAAAACCAATGTTTGGAATTCTTTGTGTTTTTCGCCTACCCTATTTCTTGATTTTAACTTCATTTAAATCAACCATAATTGGCTCTGGACTAGGAACAACAAGGACCTTATCCTTCATATTATCCAATACATCTTATAAGGATTTTTTAGGAATAAAATCATCCCTCAATTGTTTTCCTTCAGATGACTTACAAAAAAAAACAATAGTTTTAGTTATAGACACATGGATTCCTTATAATTCGACATTTTAGTTTTCCATAGAAGAGGTTGATAGGAAAGGGTTGGAGGGATCATCAAAAATCAGAGGTGAGTCTATCACAGTTTCAGGTGGAGTGAACCCATTCTTATCCATGAAGTCTTTCCAACTATCCCCGACTTTTGACAATTTTGAAATGACCAAAATTCGAATCAGGCCGTGATGTAATAAGCTATAGTGCATTAAGGTTTCGATTTTGGTAAACTCTAGCCATATTATGCAGGCTCTTAAGTAGATAGAATGGAATATTTAAACCAAAACCTAAAAACACCATCAACAAACAGACATGATACAGGAAGACTAGTCCATATCTACCCTCGCATGTGACAAACTGCTTTAGTATCAACAGTAAATCATGCCATCGCGGTTTAAACAATACAATTGGTGTACCTTTGACACTATAGTGCAACCTCTTGGAAGCCATTAGTAAGTGCAAGGGATGCCTTCGAACTTGAGGTTTTTGAACCAGCGAGCTCCTTCTTGGAGTAATCATGTGGCTTCTGCAATTAAACCCTCAGTCACTTCCAACTGTAAAACTCCTAGCTTGGCCTTAGCACCATCGAAGGTTAGGTAAAACGATTGAGAAACCTTGAGGTTAAAACCCTCTAATAGTTTTCTGAACCTAACCCAACCAAAATCCATGAGATCATCCACAACGTTGTCATGTGAGAGCAGGGAATGTGAGCCATTTGGCTCCATCCTCACCACAGGCGTCATCAGTTTGGTCATGAAAAACTAGAAAGAGTAGCGAAGGAGGGAGTGTGTTTGAAACCAAATGAAATAAAGGATAAGATATGCATTTTCAGAGGAGACCTGATACTTAGGGCTTCAGGAGAAGGCCACCATAGCCACCATTCAGGTTGTTGAGTGGATGTTGAACCAAAGGACATGTGAAAACGAAAACCACCTCCTATAATGACCACCAAGCCCAAAAGCAAAGACTTACCACTTGAGGCAATGAATGTGAACTTAAGGCAGAACTTAGAAGGACGAATGAGCAAGTGTTCCAGAGTGTGGCTGACAGCCCTGTACAATGACGATGAGACTGGGATATGACAATAATGGGATAGCATTCATACTCCAACGTTGTATCAAAGTTTAGTCTCATAAGCGATCAAAAATGTGGTAGGTGATAATCAAAACATCAAAAGAATAAAATGACTAAGNTCCAATTATCCCCAAATTTAGACAATTGTGAAATGACCAGAATTTGAATCAGGCCATGATGGAATAAAGTAGACTATGGATTTAGGTTTTGCCTTTGGTAAAATTTCGCCATTTTTTGCAGGCTCTTAAGCAAGTAGAATGGCATATTTAAATCAAACCCTAGAAATACCATCAACAAGTGGACATGATACAGGAAAACTAGTATGTATCTACCCTCACAAGTGACAAACTGCTTAAGTATCAATAGTAATCCATGTCATTGTGATTTAAACAAAACAATTGGTGTACCTTTGACATTATAGCTCTACCTCTTGGAATCCATTAGTAGGTGCCACAAGACGCCTTTGAATTTGAGGTTTTTGAACCAGCGAGCTCCCTTTTGAGGCAATCTCGTGGCTTCTGCAATGAAATCTTTAGCCACCTCCAACTGTAAATCTCCAATCTTGGCCTTAGCACCATTGAAGGTTTGGGAAAACGCTTAAGAAACCTCGAGGTTAAAACCCTCGAATAGTCTTATGAACCGATCCCAACCATAAGCCACGAGATCGTCCATGACATCGTCATGTGAGAGGAGAACATGTGAACCGTTTGGCTCCATCCTCATGATGGGCACCATCTATTTGGTCACAAAAAACTAGCATGAGTAGCAAAGGGGGGGTGTGTTTGAAACCACATGAAATAGAGGGTAAGCTCTTCATTTTCGGAGGAGACCCGATACCTAAGGCTTCTGGAGAAAGCCACCATAGTGACCACTCAGACTATTGAGTGGATGTTGAACCAAAGGACATGCAAAAATGAAAACCTCCTTCTCTAATGACCACCAAAATCAAAACGAAGACTTACCACCTGAGGCAATGAATGTGAACTTAAGACAGAAGGACGAAGGAGTAATTGTTTGAAGGCATGACTGTCAGTCATGTACCATAACGATGAGACTCTGATATGACTACAAGGGATAACATTCATATTTCAAAACACACCAACGTTAATGTTTTATGTGCAATCGTAGATGTGGTAACGTGATAATGAAAACATCAAAAGAATAAAATCCCTAAGGCATACCTCCAAGGTGAACGACCCATGCGCTATAATTTCAAAACCTTTTAGGTTCTTAGGATCATTAGCTGCCCTTAGGTATTCATCCAATTTCATAAAGAGAAAATCTTGAATCTGTACGATGTGTTCAAAAACATAGCTTGTTTCAATTTCATGCTTATAGACATGAAATTGTACAAGAAAAACGAGAGATTAAAAGAAATGAAATCACACACACAGCTAATCAAACAAATTCTTTAAAACAACAAGATGATAGAAATATTTACAAACATAAAGAGGCAACTACAGAAAAAATTTATCCCATTAAGACGATATTTTACAATGATAAAATCAACATAAATATCTAGCTTCCAACAATGGCGACACGCTAGGTGAAGCAGTTATCTCTGCATCATCAGAACTTTATATCAGGGAACAAATAACTCAGATAGTTACTAGAAACAATTAAAAGACAGATCAATCATTTTGACACTAACTCAGAAAAATAACACAGTAACACTATCGAATAAAGTTCTATCCAAAAATTATAGTTCGAAATTTCATTTCGATCAAAGGAGTAACGATATTTATACAAGTAACTCCAATATCGTTGACAAGGCCACTGCTTCTAGTAGATGTTTATAGCCTTGGCAGGGATGTCATTTAACCCACTCTAGTACTTCGATCCCATCCAAAATTCGTCCATCTATGATAAAAATATCTTGATACCCGATCAATTTAAAAACATAATTGAGGATATTTGAACTCGACATTGCGTCACTACCAACAGGCCTGTTCAGTACCCTGGCAAAGTTGTCTTGGTATCATGTGTGCATTTACCCGCTGCCAGCAGACCTTTTCAGTATCCCGACAAGTTTACACACAATTCCCACACATTACAGTGCTTTCAACTCTCTAAAATTGTTTATAGAATTTTTAGAAACTTCATGATAACAAGAGAGCGGGGTGATACTGAAGATTTCATAGTCAAGCAATGATGGGATTGATCTTTAGAATTGTTTTTTCCTTCTTTTTGGAACCGATAACTTTCATCATAATTTGGAAACTTAGATTTCAGTCAATAAATCATCTCAGGAATGGGGAAGCGTTATGAGTCGATCTCATTAGAAATGGGATGGTGTAAGAAGTTTTTAAAGATAATCATATTTCCCTGAGACTTCAACAAAAACTGGGAGCAATGATTGGACAAAGACTTACTGTAATTGATCTGAGTTTAGAACTTCATGTGCAAATGCATTGAGTTGTTCTCAACTTCCGCTAGTGAAATATCCAATTCCCTTCAATAATGAATGGTGATTCAGAAATAATCATTAAGGAAACACAAAAAATCAAACAAAAATAAAAAAAGGAAAAAGAAAACAAAAGAAAACATAAGCTAAAAATATTTACAAGGGGGGTAAATCTAATTTTATCAAGTGAAATATTTCTTGAGAGACTGGCCATTCACTGGAAAAGTGTCTGGCTATCCCTCTAAGTTGTGCAAATGAAAAGAACTAGGACCCAATTTTTCAGAAATGAAAAAAGGCCCCAGCCATAGGTTTTGAAACTTGGTATGTTCTCCTTTATTCTTGTGTGCTTTGTCCCATTTGAGGACCAAATCCCCTACATTAAAATTTCTTTCCAAGGATGAACTTGTATCGAACCATCTCTTTACAATTTGTTGATGTTGATCCAATTTTTGTTTTTCTTGTGTTTGTACTTCTTCCAATTTTAATAAAGCGTTTATCTGATTCTCTAAAGGGGGACATTCGTCTTCTTGAACTTTCTGCAACAATTGCAGAGAAGTGAGCAAGACATGTGGAGGGAGGATGGCTTCTCTTTCATAAATGAGGAATAAAGGATAATTACCTATGGAATCTTTTGGAGCAACTCTATCTGCCCAAAGAGCTTTGTACAATGCATTATGCCAATTTTTGTGATTTTCCGTCACTGTTCTTTTAATAATTTTGATCAGATTTTTATTTGTTGACTCAACCAAACTGTTTCCTTGGGGGTAATAGATGGTAGAGTATTTCAGCTTAATCCATTTTTTTAAAGCAAAGACATCCATATCCAAGGAAGAAAAATAAGAACATTGTCGAAAACTAGACACTCAGGTATTCTGAAACAAGTGATAATATGAGAGTTTAAAAATGACACTACCTGACTCGTGTTGACTATCTTTAATGGTAAATCCTCGGACCACCTCCTAAAATAATTTTTTTTCGTAAGAATGTCCTTGTGTTTTTGTGAGGAATGTGGATTTATTGGTCCTATAATATCTAGTCCCCACTGTTGAAAAGGTGTGTCTATCGTAATAGGTTGCAAAGGAAAAGCAACCTTCTTAACCTGCCTTGCAGCCTTTTGACAAATTATACATTTGTGGGGCAAAGTGTGAGCATCTCTAAATAAGATGGGCCAATAGTATCCAGCCCTAATTACCTTGTGAGCAATTATATCTCCACCAAAGTGACCCTCGGCATCGCCGGAATGAAGTTCAGACAACACCCTTTCAGATTCCTCTTTTTCTAGGCAACGCAGAAAAACACCGTCAAAATTATTTTGAAATAATATATCATTAATTAATTGGAAAGATGCAGATCTAAGCCTTAGTGCTCTTCTATTTTTCGGATCAAGGTTGAGAGGAGAAGTTTCATGCAGCAAATAAAATCTGATATTATCATACCATGAATTAAGCACATTTTGTGTGGAGAAGATTTGTGTTTCGTTATGCGAATTTGCAGCTGATGTATTTATTTTATTTTCTGATCTTTCAACTTAATCAGCTACCAATTTACAAAGGCCTTGACCTCTAACAATTTGTGCAGGTACTATTTCTAGATCATACTCCTGAAGGGATGTCATCCAATTTTCCCTTTTCTCCCCTAGTTCTTTATGCACTAATAGATTTCTTACAGCAGGGTAAAGAACAACGATTTTTGTCTTGGATTTCAAAAGGTTAGACCTAAAATGTTTAACTTCTTTGAAGACAGCATACTCTTGTTGATCTACTGCAAGGTAATTTAATTCTGCTCCTTTAAAGGCAGATCTCATAAATGAAATAGGTATCTCGTTGTTTTCATCATTTTTTTGTGTGAGCACAGCAGCATAAGATTTGTCAGATGCAAAAGTATACAATGTAAAATCTTGGGAAAAATCAGGACTAGTCAAGGAGGGTGCTTCAGTTATAGATTTCCTATGGAATTAAAATCTTGATTCTCTTGTGATCCCCATTTGTACAGAACATCCTTTTTTATCATATATTGTAGAGGTCTAACCATCTCAGAAAAACTTGGAACAAATTGTCTAAAAAAATTAATTTTACCTAAAAAGGATTGCATGACCTTTTTGGAAGAAGGTGGGGGAAGGTTGGCAATGGATTGGGTTCTTTCGAGATCAATTATCATTCCATTTTTAAAGTATGTCGAACTGGAAAAATGATATTGGCGGTGAGTAGTTTATTTAGTTCCTTTTTTACAGTAGGTTCTAATTTAGGATGCATTTTTCTCATTTTTTGTTGAAAAGTTTGGGTTTAGGGCTTCATGGGAATTACATGTTGTATTATGTTTGGATCAAAAAAAATTAGATCACCATACGTCCAAGAAAACACATCTTTGAATTCTTTGAACAATTTTATAAATGCAAATCTTTCTTGTTCAGAACACCCTTTTCCCAGATTGATATTTTGAGGATTATCTTGTGTTCCTAAATTAACAGTTTCATACAGTAACGAGGAGCTATTCGTTTTTCAATTGAATACCCCTCTAATCTTGTCATGTATATCATAAAAAATTTCTAATAGAACAACAGATTTGGGGATAGAGTTTACCAGCTCGGATGATAATTCTGCAGACCGAGGATCGGATATTACCGTGAAATCTCGGAGGTTTTTGTTATTGGTGCTTTCATCGATTACCGCATACTGGAAAGTATCTTCCATATTAAAAAAAATGATGATTTGTTGATCATCATCAAACACTCACCAATTTGTGATGTTGTTGGGAATCGATGGCCTAAATAACAATTCAACCGAGAATGAGTTAGGAGAAAGACCTTCAGCAGAAAATAATTTAGCGGCAACATTAGCTAATAAATCATCTTTTGAATTACTCGACCTAGGAATGGAATTTATATTAAAAGCAAGAAATTTGTGTATTAAACTCCATACCTCGGTTTGGTAGTTTTTCAAATGTGGTGATAAACAATGTATCGTGATTCTTACTTGTTTGACTACTATTTCAGAGTCGCTGAATACTACCAAGATTTGCACGTCAAGATCCAGTGCCTTCTTTAGTCCTTACAGAAGTGCTTTGTATTCTGTTGTATTGTTAGTACATTCAAATTCAAATCGACAAGCAATAAATTTTGTATTACCTTTGGGATCAATTAGTACACAACCAGCACCTGCCCCTTCCTGGGATTTAGATCCATCGAAGTATAAGGACCATATTTCTTCATCATCAGCAATGTTCGGTGTACTTACGAGAGTTGTCATCTGAGTATAGGCTGATATTTTAGATTGTTGTTCTAGGTCAGTGATAGAGGATATTTCAGTCATGAAATTTCCAAAAAAGGTATTCATTCCCTGTGTCTCAATCGAATTTACAGCAGTAGTAAAAGGCTCATTGGGAGCGTTTAAATTTGTAACAGTGTACTTGAGGTACCATTCTCTCTTTATTCTGATCTTGTTAGGCTGTCCATTTTCTGGCAGCCACAAATGAGACCAATCTGTAGCAAAATAGCCATGTAACTTCTCTGACCAATCTCTACTCAAAAATAAACCATAAACATATGGAATGTCAACAACAATGATATCAATTACTTGGTGGACCTTTGGGTTGGATGACAACCTTATCAACACATTTTTAAGTTCACCAATGACCTTGACATTAGTTCGATCTAACTGAATGATATTTAAATCGGAAGGGTTTAATTCAGCGTTAATTTTCTGACACACAGATAGAGGCATTACATTTGACAAGGTGCCAGAATCAGCCATACAGTTATGTACATTTCTATTGAAAATTTTGAAATTTAACAAAAAAGGAGGCACATTTTTTCGTGAAGAAACAGCAAAATTCTGCTGATTTTTTATGGTTGTACCTGAAATAATTTTATCTAAGTTTCTTACAGTTTTCTCTGATATGTCCCTTTTATCCTAATTTTCAGACGATTTTTTACCAGGGACATCTTTAGTTTTATTTGGGTCACTTTCTGTTGATTTCTCGTTGATAGAGTCATTCTTTTTATTGTTTTCAACAATGATTTGGAGCATTTTCTGTAGGATAAGAGGAAATTCAAGTAATTCAAAAACTGATATATTTGCCCTTAGTTTTTTAAGATCTTCAACCAAATCATATTATAAAAATAGGGCAACAAATTTTTGTTTAGTTTCAATTTCCTTTGGTTGTTTTGAAACCACATTCCTACTTGTTTCGGGTGAAAGTTTGTTTTTTGTTTTACTTGGAGTGTTATAAGGATGGACAGTTTCATAATTTGTTTGAAAGATGTTGTCCGACAAATGCCCGAAAACGGGAGGAGATGAGTCCTCCTCATCAGATGTTTCTTCCTCACCCATATTGTCTTGATTTTTAGGAGGTGCAGAAACAGAGTTATCATGTGCTTCCAATATCATTTGCAAAGTGTATTGTAGTCCTTCAAAGTTTAGACCTTATGTGGTCGGGTTTGGCCAGTTTGGAGGAAAAGGTTTCCTGAAAGGTGGTCTAAAAATTCCTTTACTTGTAGATGCCTCCTCAGCGGATATTATTAAGTCTATGACCTAATTGGATAATATCTGGAAAGCTTTCTGCAAACTTTCCGAGTCTAATGTCTCTTGTTGATTTTTAGTTTGAGGAGGTCTAGTGAGAATTTCTATTTTATTTTTAGAAGATGAGGTTGTTTCAGCCTCACTATTTAAACTATCTTTTAAGCTCAGAATGTCCTTTTCAATAAGGATTTCCACCTCAAAGGCTTCTAATAATGTGTTCTTTTTAGACCTTTTAACCCATATGGTTATATTTTTATGTAGGGCCTTAGCAAAGTATGCAATAGTCAGGTTTTCTGCAGGCATTGAAAGTACAGGGATTTTATTTTTTAATGTTAGGAATCTCTGGTTGAAGTCCTTAACTTTTTATTTAGGGTTCATTTTCAAACTAGAGAGTTCCATTACTAGGATTTCTGGAGATTTATCATCTCCAAATTTTTCTAGAAAATAGGTTTTAAACTTGTCCCAAGAGATGATGGTTTGAGGTTGTTGCGCAAAATACCAGGTTGAGGCATTCCCCTCAAAAGTGTAAGGGAATAATATGCACATGAAATCCTCATGACCGACACTTTGTAGCCTAACAACTAACATAAATTTATTGATGTGATCCTCAGTTGATTGCTTCAAATCTGGATCAAATTTGGGTAGCCACTTCTCTTGATGTTTGGGCAATGGGTGTTGGGGTCCAGGTACTGCCACGGCATCTTGATCGAGCCAAGGTCTGGAAGGATTATTTTGGTTTGGCATGGGAGTTGGTGGAGTTGAAGGTTGAGATCATTCAGACGAAGAACTGCCTTCATCTGAGGATTCCTCTCTTGAAGAGGGTGGAGAAGAACGAGGTGGGGATGGTGGGATACTAGATCCCCCAGCACCAAGGATTAGTGCCTCTGAAGGATCGGTGATATTACTGCCTAAATTGTTAACAGGAAGACCAGTGTCAAGAGGTTGATCTTGTAGATTGGTGAAATCGAGGGGTTAACTAAGTTGTCTACCAGGTTGTCTGATTCGAGACAAAGCACTTTGAGTACTTATAATTGATTGGTGAACAATTTCTTGGACGTCAATCCCTTGAGGAACTGGTGCCACCATTTCAATGGGAATATCAGGAGGAGTGTTTGAGGTAGTAGCTGGATCAAGTGTAACGTTAGTGTCTAAGAAACTATGCATCACGACAGGAGAACGATTGTTTGGGGGACTCTTATGACCTCCACGTTCCATCAATGACTTTGAGGCCCTCCTTCTAGCACCATTTGTTGATGGGATTTTATGACACACCATCAACGGGAAGGGAATATCTCGTCCAAGGTTGTCTATTTAACCCAAGTCATTTGGTATAATCTACCCTGACATGTTTTATGGCTCCGTTAGCCAACTAAGATCCTAAAACAACTAAAAGTTGTGGAATAACTAAAGATACAACTCTAACAATCAACACTTTTATTACAATGCTTAACTAACAGTGTTTATGTACAATAGCTATATACAACTTACAAGATTTAGCAAAGCCTTGTGAAAATAATTGTTTTAAGATAATGGATCTAAACAAGATTAAATATAAACAAAATTATTATAT
This sequence comes from Picea mariana, assembly GCA_032191745.1. Classification (NCBI taxonomy): domain Eukaryota; kingdom Viridiplantae; phylum Streptophyta; class Pinopsida; order Pinales; family Pinaceae; genus Picea; species Picea mariana. The sequence goes on from JASDQU010240904.1 coordinate 33,428, forward strand.
TACTCTAAATACCAAACTAATAAACAATGAATTAATAAGATTGTAAATGATATAACGAAAATAGAAAAAGCAAATTAACGTTTAAATGATGCAATCACTATTCATTCACAAATAAACAAATTAAATAAATAATAAGATAACTAACCTCTCGCTAATCAGCAGTACTAAGCTAAATTCTTCTCTACGTATGTGTATGAGCTCCTCTTAACCTGTGTCAAGTGTAAACCTATGACAAAAGCAAGCATAATACTTCTTGAAGAAACTCAAAGAATTATTTTGTATTATGGAATGAGTTTATGATGATAGAAAAACAAATGATTACATATCATGTGACTTTGGAATATCCGATGACTGAAAATGAAAGAAATTCCAAATCTCATAAATGGTGTTACCAGCTACCTAGCATCACATGTAAACTCAAAATACTTGAATAGATGATCATTCACAGATATCAACTGAACCAAATGATAATGAATCACATAAAGAAAAACATGATATAAAAGATTATATGCAGAACAGACTAAAGCTAGTTCGACACAGATAAAATTTCACATATGAAAATTACATGAGAAAACAATGGAAAACACCGCACAGTCTACACAGGACGAAATCCAAAGAGTAAATTGTTTTCCCATATAGTTTCAAAAAAATATGTCCATCATATGGTCCAAGAGGAATTGCCTCTATCACTATGAAATCGGTGTTATTTAAACAAGTTTCTTATATGTCCCTCCTATCATGCAAGATAGAGGCAGATCTTTTAAAATAAGTTTTTACTAAAATAAAATAACAAAAGATAATTTTGTTGAAGTCTTTCAATCCAAAACAGTTACATTAATAAACATTGTTTTTCAACAAAGAGAAAATTACAAGTTTGTTGTATGTTCAACCTATGACTCATTCCCTTAATCGTAGCACATCAATTTGTTGTTCACCTAAATCAATGAAAACGAAATCAAAATTAGACAATAATCAAAACAAATAATTCAAAAGACAAGCTATAGAATCTTTCGATTTTGTAGCTATTATAAAATAAAAACAAAATCAAAACGATTTTTATCCAAACAGAATCAAATCATGAAATACAAAGGAACTATTTAACAATTCATAAATACGAAAGAGATGCATCGGACAAATCTGACTTTATAGTATTGAAGTTGGTTGAATTTTTAATAACCACATTCCCAGATCTCTTAATACGCTTGTTGGCTCTATGTGAAGTTGATTGAACGCAAGCTCTGAGCACATCATTTTCCCTCTCAAGAGCTGAGTTCTGAGTGACCATTTGGTTCAAATGCGCCTGTAGGTAAGGAATATCTCGATAATACCTTTCGATCCAATCAACACAATTATCACAATGCATTAGTTCCATGCTTGGCAAGGTCGAGTCTGCTTTGTAGTGGGTATCTTACCCTGTTCCATGATTATTTTGAGATCATGTTGAATGCCTGAAAAACCTTGTTGTTTCTTTAAGAAAGAAGGCATATTTGATACGAAATCGAATTGTGGTGCATCAGTATTGGTGCCATCCTCAGAAATCAGATCATCGACATCAATAACAGGGACAGTTTTTCATGATTTCGATGTCGATTCCTTAGCGTTCTGGATATGAGTCGACCAGGTCTCTTATTCTTAAAATCAATGTCTGGAATCCTCTGTGTTTTTCGTCTATCCTGTTTCTTGATTTTAACTTCATTTAAATCAAACATAGCTGGCTCAGGACTAGGAACAGCAAGGACCTTATCCTTCAAATTATCCAATACATCTTCTAACGATTTCTTGGGAATAAAATCGTGCCTCGGGTTTTTTCCTTTGGATGACTTATGGAAAACAAAATGGGTTTTAATTATAGACACAAGGCTTCCTTGTAATTCGACATGTAGGTTTTCCAGAGAAGCAGCGTTTATATGCAAGGGATGGAGGACTGATTAGAACGCACAGGTGAGTCTATTTCGATTTCAGGTGGAGCGAACCCATTCCTAGTCACGAAGTCTTTCCAATTATCCCCAACTTTAGACAATTGTGAACTGACCAGAATTTGAATCAGGTCATGATGGAATAAACTAGACTACGCATTTAGGTTTTGCCTTTGGTAAAATTTGGCCATTTTTTGCAAGCTCTTAAGTAAGTAGAATGGAATATTTAAATCAAACCCTAGAAATACCATCAACAAATGGACATGATACAGGAAAACTAGTATGTATCTACCCTCATAGATGACAAACTTCTTAAGTATCAATAGTAAACCATGCCATCGTGGTTTAAACAAAACAATTGGTGTCCCTTTGACATTATAGTGGGACCTCTTGCAAGCCAATAGTAGGTGCCATGGGACGCCTTCGAATTTGAGGTTTTTGAACCAGCAAGCTCCCTTTTGAGGCAATCTCGTGGCTTCTGCAATGAAATATCCAGTCACCTCCAACTATAAATATCCAATATTGGCCTTAGAACCATTGAAGGTTTGGGAAAACGCTTGAGAAACCTCGAGGTTAAAGCCCTTGAATAGTCTTATGAACCCGTCCCAACCATAAGCCACGAGATTTTCCATGGTGTCTTCATGTGAGAGGAGAGCCTGTGAATCGTTTAGCTCCATCCTCACCACAGGCGCCATTGATTTGGTCACAAAAAACTAGCAGGAGTAGCAAAGGGGGGTGCATGTTTGAAACCACATGAAATAGAGGGTAAGCTCTGCATTTTGGTAGGTGACCCGATACCTAAGGCTTTGGGACAAATCCACCATAGCGACCACTCAGATTGTTGAGTGGATGTTGAACCAGAGGACATGAAAAAATGAAAACCTCCTTCTCTAATGACCACCAAACTCAAAACGAAGACTTACCACCTGAGGCAATGAATGTGAACTTAACACAGAAGGACGAAGGAGTAATTGCTTGAAGCATGATTGTCAGTTATGTACCATAATGATGAGACTGTGATATGACTACAAGGGATAACATTCATATTTCAAAACACACCAATGTTAATGTTTTTTGTGTGATCGTAGATGTGGTAACGTGATAATCAAAACATCAAAAGAATAAAATGCCTAAGGCATACCTCAAAGGTGAATGACCCATGTGCTATAAGTTCAAAACGTTTAAGGTTCTTAGGATCATTAGGTGCCCTTAGGTATTCATGTAATTTCATAAATCCAATTTCATAAAGAGAAATTCTTGAATCTGTATGATGTGTTCAAAAACAGATCTTGTTTCAATTTCATGCTTACAGTCATGAAATTGAACAAGAAAACTGAGAGATTAAAAGAAATGAAATCACACACACAACTAATCAAACGAATTCTTTAAAACAACAAGATGATATAAATCTTTACAAACATAAAGAGGCAGCTACAAAAAAAATTTATCCCATTAGGACAATATTTTACAATGATAAAATTGACATAAATATTTGACTGCCAACAATGGAGACACGTTGGGCGAAGTAGTTATCTTTGCACAATCAGAAATTTATATTAGAGAACGGATAACTCAAATAGTTACTAGAAACAATTAAAGGACAGATCAAGCATTTTGACATTAACTCAAGAAAATAACACGGTAACACTATCGAATAAAGTTATGTCCAAAAATTATAGTTCGAAATTTCATTTCGATCAAAGTGTTGATGGGGCCTAAGTCCCTTTAATTCAATAGTAGGAACCAAACTAGCCACCAAGGCCCAATTAGACTCTGTAGTGTTTAATAGTGGAATGGTTCTCCATATCTTGCGATTCGGCCAATTAATCGATGGGATATACGTTTTCTCATGAAGGCCTCTCCTTCAGTTCGGACATTCTCTCTTTTTGTATTTTCTCTTAGGTTGGACTGATATAAGATGGAAAGATGGTATAAAACAACTAGGCAAAAAATGGGAACGAACTTTAACTACTAGAGAAGAGGCTGGGCTTGGGAAAACCCTTACACCCTAGCATGTAGACAATGATCATATACCACAGGCCTAATACTAATACATTAACCATGTGAATATTCCAATTACTAACTAAGATACAAATAATCAGAAGAAAACATGCATGTGATAAACAAAGGTAAGCAAAATAATTCACTCCACTCTAATCATTAATCACATGATAACACAAAGATTCATTTTCATCATTAAAGAAAGAACTGTAAAACATTGCATCAGATAACTTATCAATAGATTTAATAGCTCTTACTCGTTACAGCATCCATTCATGAGATGATATAGGAAATAGTTCTCCACATCCAATCATACATGCATTTGATGAAAACATAATTGTGTCTATGGTCCAGAAGGACTTCTCAATTAAAGGCAACTCCAAAATAATTCTTAACGAAACCAAAAATGAGAGTTTCTTGCAACAAACATCGACCTCTAACTAATCGGTCGATGCTCTTATTTATAACATAAAATTAAATAATAGCTTTGATCAGATATTCCATAAACTGTCACACCTAATCTGGCGTTGTGTCTATCACCTTAGCTAGTTCTTCGACCTAGGATGAATCTTGCTCAGTGTGCGGTTAGATTATGTCACATGAATCGATGAATTCATCGGGTGTGTTGAACTCGGGGAGTCTGATATCCTTCATTGCCTTGTTGATTTTGACCCATCTCCTCTTGCACTTGGCCCATTTTCTTGAATCTCCCAATGAGGCTTCTGAGCCATTCTTGCTCAATACTCGGAGGCATTTTTCCTGCAATCAACATTAAATATTTTAGAGGTTGCGTATAGAGTAACACTTGGTAAAATGTATGTATAAAGTGTAAGCATAAAGAATCTAGACTGGTTCATACCTATAAAGCTTGCTAAACTTGGTTATTTGATACTTACGGGGTCTCTGCAACTTTTGAATTGCTTGCTCCGCTTCTGTTAGCACCATCATTTTTTTCTCTACTTAGGGTGGGTCTTATTCGGGTTACATCCACGTGCCCCAGCATGAAAGATAGAGTACAAAATAATATGAGAATTGAAGTCATGCCAGTGGTCGGTTGGCCCTTGGAGTCAGGAAAGGATGTCAGAGTCAAACATGTGTTGAGAGTATGAGTATGTTCCAAAAGAGTTGGTTCCCGTCATAAGGGAAGTTGTTAGGCATCCCAGGTCGAGGCAAGTTGTTTAAATAGAAGTCACATCAGTAAGTGAAGTAGCCATCATTATCTCATCATGAAGGTTGGGGGAATGAAACATCACAGTGATCGTACCACGCACGCTCTGCAACTCCTATCGGTTGTATCTCACACACCCTGAACCGTACTCATCGTGCGGATGTGCCACGTAAAATATTTAGTTTCCTCGAAAACATTTAGTCACCATGAATTCAGTGTTCCCTGGCACGTTTCCACCTACTGCCTGCTCTGTTATAAATTTTGGATATTCTGCATGTGTTCTATTCACCATCCAAGCTTATGCATTCTTGGTAATTCATCTTGTGAGCCCAGACTGATCAAGTTTTCCACTTTGAGCCCTGTGCATAAGAAAAATATGTTTCGCACCATGGGAACCCCTCAAAGCATAAGAAGCGGCATGCGAAGCAGCAGAAGTGCTAGGCTTGAGCCCCAAAGCGCCTGGGATTCATTCTTACTCACAGCGGGCGTTCCCGAGGTTTCAAAGGGAGGTTCCTACCTGTGCGCGAAAATGATGATATCCCACCGTGCGAAGGCCAAAGAGGATGAATTTGTGCCGAAAGGAAAGAAGTTGGAAAACATGCCTTCCCAACAGCAGATACCCCAGAGAAGGGGAATTCCAAGGAAGAATAAGGAAGTTGGGGAAACCCAAATTCCAATCGATCCGTGCACAAGATTGGTTGTCGAGGAATTACTTATGCGAGCTACTCGGCTAGAGCCTGTCAAAGTCGCAAGTCAGGGAAGCAGGAGCGGAATGAGGAGGATGAATCCCACGAGCTCTAATGTTTGAGAGTTGACTCAGCAGCTACAATAGGCACAACTCGTCATTGCTAAACTCTATCAGGAAAATAGAGAATTAAAGCAACAATTGGCAGCAAAGACCCTTGAGGTGTCAGTGTCAGAAGGTCGCAAAGGGAACGTAACATGTTTCAAGAGACAACTCCAGGAAGCGCAAGATACAATCGTGCAGTTGCGCGAAGCACAAAGGGTGTCGGAAGAATAGAATATGAAGCATCTCAGAGAATGTGAAGCAGTCAGGGAGAAAGTTCGTGCGGACCTTGCCAGTGTGCAGGAGAGACATGATTAACTAACTCTATTTTGTATTCTCAAACGTGGCACAAATATTAACAGTTTTGAAGATTTTTCTTGTTCTTAATGTAAACCGGTTTGGTTGGACAAATAGTGTAAATAGTGTCCATTGTATGTAATTTGAGCTCGATTGAAATCTAATGTAAAAGTCCTGAAACTTTGATGAAAGGATTCTGGTTGTAGCAGTTGGATGTATCATCTCTTTTCTTTGCGTGTGTATCTCTTGTGTTCTTTGTCCTTATCCTTTCCTATCTAATTCGGGACATATTTTTGAGCCTGAGATTCATTGCATAGCGACCCTTGTTCGCACCATTCAGACGAATCATTTTTCCTCTAAGTTAATTTTGAATTCATCCTCATTGGTTCTCCAAGTTGCTTTGTGTGTTTTTCTCCCCGCCACATGACGATCTTATATTGAAGATTGTTACTCGCCTAGCCGAAAAGGTATCAGGGGTCGGCGACTGGGGACAAGCCTATCACCAGTTTTCTTGTGGATTAGCTTCCTAAAAACTCCTGATGCCGAAACATTTTGGAAGTCGACAATGGGAGAAAAAATTTTAGCATGGTCCAAACGTTCATCATGGTTTAATATTCTCTGATTTCGCTAAGCGCGTCGGGTATCGATTATCGGCAATATCATTTCTTTCTTTGTCAATGTTTACTCTCTTCGCCTCTTACCGATGTCGAAAGGTGATCTGTCATCGAAGATATCCTTGTGTGCTTCTTGTCACGAAAGAAAACTTTATTTTCCGATGTCGGTGAAGATCGGCGCTCGGTGACTGTGGTTTTTTGAGTGATTTTATTTCATCTTTTAATTCCTTCCGATGCCGAATTTGGGCACATCTGGTGAAATGTTCTGGTTGTTTATTCATTATTTAAAGTCAAGCCTTTGAAGTCATAGGTTTTCATAGATTCAATCAAACTTTGAAAGACTTAACAAGAGTCAAGATGATAAGCAAAGGCAACATTTTTTACAATGAATTCAAATTAGACAGTGCAAAAGATCAAGTGGTACCCAAAAAGTAAATTTAGACATAGGATTTTTAGGGTGTGTTGAGTGCTCAACACAAAGGAGTAACGATATTTATACAAGTAACTCCAATACTGTTGACAGGCCCATGCCTTGGCGGGGATGTCATTTAACCCACTCTAGTACTTTGATCCCATCCAAAAGTCGTCCATCTATGATAAAAATATCTTAATACTCGATCAATTTAAAAACATAATTGAGGATCTTCGAACCTGACATTGCTTCGATGCCAGCAAGCCTGTTTAGTACCCCGGCGAAGTTGTCTTTGTATCATGTGTGCATTTACCCGCTGCCAGCAAACCTTTTCAGTATCCCAGCAGGTTCACACACAATTCCCACACATTATAGTTCTTTCAACTCTCTAAAATTGTTTATAGAATTTTCAAAAACTTCATGATAACAAGAGAGCGGGGTGATATTGAAGATTTCACAGCCAGGCAATGATAGGATTGATCTTTAGAATTGTTTTTTCCTTGTTTTTGGAACTGATAATTTTCATCCTAATTTGGACACTTAGATTTCAGTCAAGAAATCATCTCAGGAATGGGGAAGCGCTATGAGTCGATCTCATTAGAACTGGGATGGTGTAAGAATTTTTTAAAGATAAACGTATTACTGTGAGACTTCAACAAAAACCAGGAGCAATGATTAGACAAAGACTTACCATAACTGATCTGAGTTTAGAACTTAATGTGCAGATGCATTGAACTGTTCTCAACTGTCGCTAGTGAAATATCCAATTCCCTTCAATAATGAATGGTGATTCAGAAATAATCATTAAGGAAACACAAAAAACCAAACAAAAATTAAAAAAAAAAAAGGAAAAAGAAAACAAAAGAAAACGTAAGCTAAAAATATTTACAAGGGAGGTAAATTTGATTTTCTCAGGTGAAGTATTTCTTGAGAGACTGGCCATTCACTGGAAAAGTGTTTGGTTTTCCCTCTAAGTTGTGCAAACGAAAAGAACTAGGACCCAATTTTTCAGAAATGACAAAAGGCCCCAGCCATAGGTTTTGAAACTTGGTATGTTCTCCTTTATTCTGGTGCACTTTGTCCCATTTGAGGACCAAATCCCCTACATTAAAATTTCTTTCTTAGGATGAACTTGTATCG
>JASDQU010240904.1:41862-52292 GCA_032191745.1 Picea mariana
GACAAAGACAACAGCAGCGGTGGTTTTCTCCCGATTTGGGTTTCCACCTTAAATCTTGGTGTTCATGTGTCCTATTCATCTGTGTTAGTTTATTTTGACTGAATTACTGTTTAAAAGATATCTGCTGAATGAAGAAATCCATAATAAGATCTCTGGATGTACTACTGTTTTCAGAAGAATATACTACTACTGATCTGTATGAAGTAGACTAAGGTTTGTCAGTGAAAGAAAAGTTAAAACAATTATTGATAGCTCAAATACTGATTCACCCCCCCCCCTCTCAGTATTTCTCAACACTTGTGTCCTTACTTCTTCCAATTTTAATAAAGTGTTTATTCGATTCTCTAAAGGGGGACATTCCTCTTCTTGAACATTCTACGACAATTGCAGAGAAGGGAGAAAGACATGTGGAGGGAGGATGGTTTCTCTTTCTTAAACAAGGAAGAAAGGAGAATTACCTATGGAAGCTTTTGGAGTGACTCTATCAGCCCAAAGAGCTTTGTACAACGCATTATGCCAGTTTTTGTGATTTTTCGACATTGTTCTTTTAATAATTTTGATCAGATTTTTATTTGTTGACTCGGCCAAACCGTTTCCTTGGGGGTAATAGCTAGCAGAGTATTTCAGCTTAATCCCTTTTTCTAAAGAAAAGACATTCATATTCAGGAAAGAAAAATAAGAAGCATTGTTGAAAACTAGACACTCAGGTATTTCGAAACGAGTGATAATATGAGAGTTTAAAAACAACACTACCTGAATCGTGTTGACTATCTTTAATGGTAAAGCCTCGGACCACCTCCTAAAATAATCTGTTGTCTTAAGAATGCACTTGTGTTGCTGTGAGGAAGTTTGATTGATTGGTCCTATAATATCTAGGCCCCACTATTGAAATGGTGTGTCTGTCGTAACATGCTGCAAAGGGAAAGCAGCCTTCTTAACCTGTCCTGTGGCCTTTTGACAGATTATACATTTGCGGGAAAAAGTGTGAGCATCTCTAAATAAGGTGGGCCAATAGTAGACGGCCCTAAGTACCTTGTGAGCAGTTGTATCTCCACAAAAGTGACCCTCGGCATTGCCAGAATGAATTTCAGCCAACACCCTTTCATATTCCTCTTTTTCTAGGCAACGCAGAAAAACATCGTCAAAATTCTTTCGAAATAATATATCATTACTTAATTGGAAAGATGCAGATCTAAGCCTTAGTTCTCTTATGTTTTTAGGATCAAGGTTGAGAGGAGCAGTTTTGTGCAGCAAATAAAATCTGATATTATCATACCATGAATTAAGCACATTTTGTGTACAGCAGATTTATGTTTCATTATGCAGATTTGTAGTTGATGTATTTATTTGATTTTCTAATCTTTCAACCGAATCAGCTACCAATTTACAAAGGCCTTGACCTCTAACAATTTGTGCAGGTACTATTTCAATATCATACTCCTGAAGGGATGTCATCCAATTTTCCCTTTTCTACCCTAGTTCTTTCTGCACTAACAGATTTCTTACAGCAGGGTAAGGAACAACGATTTTTGTCATGGATTTCAAAAGGTAAGACCTGAAATGTTTAACTGCTTTAAAGACAACGTATTCATGTTGATCTACTGAGGGGTAATTTATTTCTTCTCCTTTAAAGGCAAAGCTCATAAATGAAATAGATATCTCGTTATTTTCATCGTTTTTTTGCGTGAGCACAGCAGCATAAGATCTGTCAGATGCAAAAGTATACAATGTGAAATCCTGGGAAAAATCAGGCCTCATCAAGGAGGGTGCTTCGGTTATATCTTTTCTAATGGAATTAAAATCTTGATTCTCTTGTGATCCCCATTTGTACAGAACATCCTTTTTTATCAAATTTTGTAGAGGTCTAACCATCTCAGAAAAACTTGAAACAAATCGTCTGACAAAATTAATTTTACTTAAAAAGGATTACATGGCCTTTTTAGAAGAAGGTGGGGGAAGGTTGGAAATGGTTTGGGTTATTATCTTTCCACCTTTAGAGACTATAAACCCAAGAAATTTTCCTTGTTCTACTGCAAAGATTGATTTTTTAGGATTGAGTGAAATACTAAATGTGTGACATTGTTCTAACACAACCCTAAGATGAGACAGGTGATCTTTCTTGTTCTTGGAAAAGACAGTTACATCATCTAAGTAGAAAACAACTGACTGATTGATAATGCCACGAAAATAAATGTCCATTGCCCTCTGGAAAGTGGCACCGGCATTGATCAATCCAAAAGGCATTTTCCTATAAGCGTAGGTTCCCCATGGGGTACAAAAAGTGGTTTTCAGCTAATCTGATGGAGACATAAGGACCTTGTTATACCCTGAGAAACCATCTAACAAAGATAACCTCTCGGAACCAGATACTTGTTGCAGAATTTGTTCCATTGGGGGAACAGGGTAATTGTCTTTATCATAGGCTCGGTTTAAATTGCGAAAGTCGACACAAAGTCAAATTTCTCCATTTTGCTTCCTTACTGGGACTAATTTGGATACCCATTGAGTATGTCAGATTGGAAAAATGATCTTGGCAGTGAGTAGTTTATTTAGTTCCTTTTTTATAGTAGGTTCTAATTTAGGATGCATTTTTCTCATTTTTTGCTGAAAAGGTTGGGTTTGGGGCTTCATGGGAATTACATGTTGTATTATATTTGGATCAAAAGTTTTTAGATCATCATACGTCCAAGCAAACACATATTTGAATTCTTTGAACAATTTTATAAATGCATATCTTTCTTATTCAGAACACCCTTTTCCCAGATTGATATTTTGAGGATTATCTTGTGTTCCTAAATTAACAGTTTCATATAGTAACGAGGAGCTATTCATTTTGCAATTGACTACCCCTCTAAACTTGTCATGTAGATCATAAATTTTTTCTAATCTAACAACAAATTTGGCGATAGAGTTTACCAGCTCAGATGATATTTTTACAGACCGAGGATCGGATATTACCGTGAAATCTTGGAGGTTTTCGTTATGGGTGCTTTCATCGATTACCGCATACTGGAAAGTATCTTCCATATGAAAAAAAATTGATGATTTGTTGATCGTCATCAAACACTCGCCAAATTGTGATGTTGCGGGAATTGATGGCCTAAATAACAATACAACCGAGAATGCAATATGAAAAATACCTTCAGCAGGCAATAATTTAGAGGCAACATTATCTAATAAATCAGCTTTTGAATTACTCGACCTAGAAATGGAATTTATATTAAAAGCAATAAATGTGTGTATTAAACTCCATACCTCGGTTTGGTAGTTTTTCAAATGCGGTGATAAACAATGTATCATGTTTCTTACCTGTTTGACTACGATTTCAGAGTCACCGAATACTACCAAGTTTTGCACGTCAAGATTCAGTGCCTTCTTTAGTCCCTGCAGAAGTGCTTCATATTCTGTTTTATTGTTAGTACATTCAAATTCCAATCGACAAGTAATAAATGTTTTATTACCTTTGGGATCGATAAGTACACAATCAGCGCCTGCCCCTTTCTGGGATTTAGATCCATCGAAGTATAAGGACCAGATTTCTTCGTCGTCAGCAATGTTCGGTGTACTTCCCAGAGTTTCCATCTGAGTATTCATTCCTTGTTTCTGAATACTCAGTAGTAAAAGGCTTTTTGGGATCATTTAAATCTATAACAGTGTACTTGAGGTATTGTTCTTTGTTTATTCTGATCTTGTTAGGTTGTCCATTTTTTGGCAGCCACATATGAGACCAATCTGTATCAAAATAGCCATGTAACTGCTCTAACCAATCTCTACTCAAAAATAAGCCATAAACTTTTGGAATGTCAACAACAATTATATCAATTACTTGGTGGACCTTTGGGTTGGATGACAACCTTATCAACACATTTTTAAGTTCACCAATGACCTTGACATTAGTTCGATCTAACTGAATGATCTTTAAATCAGAAGGTTTTACTTCATTGTTAATTTTATGACACAAAGATAGAGGCATTACATTTGACAAGGCGCCAGAATCAACCATACAATTATGTACATTTCTATTCAAATTTTTGAAAGTTAACAAAAAAGGAGGCACATTTTTTCTTGAAGAAACAACAGAATTCTGCTGATTTTTTATGGTTCTACCTGAAATAATTTCATCTAAGTTTCCTACAGTTTTCTTTGATATGTCCCTTTTATCCTAATTTTCAGATGAGTTTTTACCGGGGACATCTTTAGTTTTATTTGGGTCACTTCCTGTTGATTTCTTGTTGATAGAGTCATTCTTTTTATTATTTTCAGCAATACTTTGAAGCATTTTCTGTAGGATAAGAGGAAATTTAAGTAATTCAAAAACCGATATATTTGCCCTTAGTTTTTTAAGATCTTCAACCAAATCATATTCTAAAATTGGGGCAACAGAGTTTTGTTTAGTTTCAATTTTCTTTGGTTGTTTTGAAACCACATTCCTACTTTTTTCGGGTGAAAGTTTGTTTTGTGTTTTACTTCGAGTGTTATAAGGATGGACAGTTTCAAGATTTGCTTGAAAGATGTTGTCCAAAAAATGCCCGAAAACGGGAGGATATGAGTCCTCCTCATCAGGTGTTTCTTCCTCACCCGTATCTTCTTGATTTTCAGGAGGTGCAGAAACAGAGTTATCATGTGATTCCAGTATCGTTTGCAAAGTGTATTCTAGTCCTTCAAAGTTTAGACCTTCTGTGGTCAGGTTTGGCTAGTTTGGAGGAAAAGGTTTCCTGAAAGGTGGTCTAAAACCTCCTTTACTTGTAGATGCCTCCTCAGTGGATCTTTTTAAGTCTATGACCTGATTGGATAATTTCTAGAAAGCTTTCTGCAAACTTTCCAAGTCTAATGTGTCTTGTTGATTTTTAGTTTGAGGAGGTCTAGTGAGAATTTCTATTTTCTTTTTAGAAGATGAAGTTGTTTCAACCTCACGATTTAAACTATATTTTAAGCTCAGAATTTCCTTTTCAATAAGGATTGCCACCTCAAAGGCTTCTAATAATGTGTTCTTTTTTTACCTTTTAACCCATATGGCTATATTTTTATGCAAGGCCTTAGTATAGTATGCAACAGTCAGGTTTTCTGCAAGCATCGAATCTACAGGGATTTTGTTTTTTAACGTTAGGAATCTTTGGTTGAAGTCCTTAACTTTTTATTTAGGGTTCATTTTAAAACTAGAGAGTTCCATTACCAGGACTTCTGGAGATTTATCATCTCTGAATTTTTCTAGAAAACATGTTTCAAACTTGTCCCAAGAGATGATGGTTTGAGGTTGTTGCGCAAAATACCAGGTTGAGGCATTCCCCTCAAAAGTTTAAGGGAATAACCAACACATGAAATCATCATGCTCAATACTCCGGAGCCTTATAGCTAACATAAATTTCTTGATGTGATCCTCAGCTGATTGCTTTGAATCTGGATCAAATTTGGGTAGCCACTTCTTTGGATGTTTGGGCAACGGGAGTTGGGGTCCAGGTACTTCCACGGCATCTTGATTGAGCCAAGGTCTGGTGGGATTATTTTGGTTTTCCATGGGAGTTGGTGGAGTTGAAGGTTGAGATTGTTCAGACGAATAACTGCCTTCGTCTGAGGATTCCTCTCTTGAAGAGGGTGGAGAAGAACCAGTTGGGGATGGTGGGATTCCAGATCCCCCAGCACCAAGGATTAGTACTCTAAAGGATCGGTGATATTACCACCTAAAATTTTAACAGGAAGACCAGTGTCAAGAGGTTGATCTTGTAGATTGGTGAAATAAAGGGGTTTATTAAGTTGTCTACCAGGTTGCCTGATTCGGAACAAAGCACTTCGAGTTCTTATAATCGACTGGTGAACAATTTCTTGGACATCAATCGCTTGAGGAATTGGTGTCACCAATTCGATGGGAATATCTGGAGTAGTGTTTTAGGTAGTAGTTGGACAAAGCGTAAGGTTAGTGTCTGAGCGACTACGCGTCACGACAAGAGAACGATTGTTTGGGGGAGTATTACGACCTCCACGTGCCATCAATGACTTTCAGGCCCTCCTTCTAGCACCACTTTTTGACAGGAGTTTATGACACACCGTCAACGGGAAGGGAAGATCTAGTCGGGGTTGTCTATTTAACCCAAGTCATTTGGTATAATCTACCCTGACGGGTTTTATGGCTCCATTATCCAACTAAGATCATAAAACAACTAAAAGATGTGGACTAACTAAATATACAACTCTAACAATCAACACTTTTATTACAAATTCTTAACTAACAGTGTTTATGTACAATAGCTATATACAACTTACAAGGTTTAAGCAAAGCCTTGTGAAAATAATTGTTTTAAGATAATGGATCTAAACAAGATTAAATATAAACAAAATTATTCTATTACTCTAAATACCAAACTAATTAACAATGAATGAATAAGATTGTAAATGATATAACGAAAATAGACAAAGAAAATTAACATTTAAATGATGCAATCACTATTCATTCACAAATCAACAAATTAAATAAATAATAAGCTAACTAATCTCTCGTTGATCAACAGTACTAAGCTAAATTCATCTCTGTGTATTTGTATGAGCTCCTCTTAACCTGTGTCAAGTGTAAACCTATGACAAAAGCAAGTATAATACTTCCTGAAGAAACTCAAAGCAGTCTTTTATATTATGGAACAAGTTTATGATGACAGAAAGACAAATGATTGCATATCATGTGACTTTGGAATATCCAATGACTGAAAATGAAAGAAATTCCAATTCTCAGAAATGGTGTTACCAGCTACCTAGCATCAGATGTAAACTCAAAATACTTGAATAGATGATCAGTCACATATATCAACTGAACCAAAAGATAATGAATCACATAAAGAAAAACATGATATAAAAGATTATATGCAGAACAGACTAAAGCTAGTTGGATACAAATAAAATTTCACATCTGAAAATTACATGAGAAAACAATGAAAAACATTGCAAAGTCTACACAGGACGAAAGCCAAAGAGTAAATTGTTTTTCCATATAGTTTCAAAAAAATATATCCATCATATGGTCCAAGAGGAATTGCCTCTATCACTAGGAAACCATTGTTATCTAAACAAGTTTATGATCTGTTCCTCCTATCATGCAAGATAGAGGCAGATCTTTTAAAATATTGTTTTACTGAAATAAAATAACAAAAGATAATTTTGTTGAAGTCTTTCAATCCAAAACAGTTACATTAATAAACATTGTTTTTCAACAAAAAGAAAATTACAAGTCCATTGTATGTTCAACCTATGACTCATTCCCTTAATCGTCGCACATCAATCTGTTGTTCACCTGAATCAATGAAAACGAAATCAAAATTAGACAATAATCAAAACAAATAATTCAAAAGACAAGCTATAGAATCTTTCGATTATGTAGCTGGTCTAAAATAAAAACAAAATCAAAATGAATTTTATCCAAACAGAATCAAATCATGAAATACAAAGGAACTATTTACCAATTCAAAAATTTGAAAGAGATGCATCAAACAAATCTGAGTTTATAATAGTATTGAAATTGGTTGAATTTTTAATAACCACATTCCCAGATCTATTAATACGCTTGTTGGATATATGTGAAGTTGATCGAACGCAAGCTCTGAGCTCATCTTTTTCCCTCTCAAGAACTGATTTTTGAGTGACCATTTGGTTCAATTGCGCCTGAAGGTAAGGAATATCACGATAATACCTTTCGATCCAGTCAACACAATTCTCACAATGCGTCGGTTCCATGCTTGGTAAAGGCCAAGTCTTCTCTGTAGTGGGTAACTTACCATGTTCCATGATTCTTTTGAGATCATGTTGAATGCCTGAAAAACCTTGTTGTTTCTTTAAGAAAGGAGGAAGATTTGATACGAAATTGAATTGTGGTGCATTGGTATTGTTTTCATCCTCAGAAATCCGGTCATCGACATCAATAATAGGGATAGGTTTTTCATGATCACGATATCGATTACTTAGCATTATGGATATGAGTCGACGAGGTCTCTTGTTCTTAAAATCAATGTATGGAATCCTCTGTGTTTTTCGCCTACCATGTTTCTTGATTTTAAGTGCATTTAAATCAACCATAGTTGGCTCAGGACTAGGAACAACAAGAACCTTATCCTTCAGATTATCCAATACATCTTCTAAGGATTTCTTGGGAATAAAATCACGCCTCGGTTTTTTGCCTTGGGATGACTTATTGGAAACAACAGGGGTTTTAATTATAGACACAGGGCTTCCTTAAAATTCGACATGTATGTTTTCCAGAGAAGGGGTTTATAAGCAAGGGCTGGAGGGATGATCAGAACGCAAAGGTGAGTCTATTTTGATTTCAGGTGGAGCGAACCCATTCCTAGTCATGAAGTCTTTCCAATTATCCCCAACTTTGGACAATTGTGAAATGACCAAAATTTGAATCAGATCATGATGGAACAAACTAGACTGTGCATTTAGGTTTTTCCTTTGGTAAAATTTGTCCATTTTTTGCAGGCTCTTAATCAAGTAGAATGGAATATTTAAATCAAACACTAGAAATACCATCAACAAATGGACATGATACAGGAAAACTAGTTTGTATCTACCCTCACAGGTGACAAATTGCTTAAGTATCAATAGTAAACCATGTCATCATGGTTTAAACTAAACAATTGGTGTACCTTTAACATTATAATGCGACCTCTTGGAAGCTGTTAGTAGGTGCCATGGGACGCCTTCGAATTTGAGGCTTTTGAACTAGCGAGCTCCCTTTTGAGGCAATCTCGTGGCTTCTTCAATGAAATCTTCAATCACCTCCAACTGTAAATCTCCAATCTTGGCCTTAGCACCATCGAAGGTTTGGTCAAACGCTTGAGCAACCTCGAGGTTAAATCCCTCGAATAGTCTTATGAACCCATCCCAAACATAAGCCATGAGATCATCCACAGCGTCGTCATGTGAGAGGAGAGCCTGTGAACTGTTCATCTCCATCCTCACCACATGCGCCATCGGTTTGGTCACAAAAAACTAGCAGGAGTAGCAAAGAGGGGTGCGTGTTTGAAACCACATGAAATAGAGGGTAAGCTATGCATTTTCGGAGGAGACCCGATACCTAAGGCTTGGGGAGAAATCCATCATAGAGACTACTCATACTTTTGAGTGGATGATGAACCAAAGGACATGCAAAAATGAATACCTCCTTCTCTAATGACCACCAAATTCAAAACGAAGACTTACCACCTGAGGCAATGAATGCGAACTTAAGGCAGAAGGAAAAAGGAGTAATCGTTTGAAGGCATGATTGTCAGTCATGTACCATAACGATGAGACTGTGATATGACTACAAGGGATAACATTCATATTTCAAAACACACCAACATTAATGTTTTCTGTGCGATAGTAGATGTGGTAATGTGATAATCAAAACATCAAAAGAATAAAATGCCTAAGGCATACCTCCAAGGTGAACGACCCATGCGCTATAAGTTAAAAATCCTTTAAGGTTCTTAGGATCATTAGGTGCCCTTAGGTATTCATCCAATTTCATAAAGAGAAATTCTCGAATCTGTACGATGTGTTCAAAAACAGATCTTGTTTCAATTTCATGCTTACAGTCATGAAATTGAGCAAGAAAAATGAGATATTAAAAGAAATGAAATCACACACATAGTTAATCAAACGAATTCTTTAAAACAACAAGATGATAGAAATCTTTACAAACATAAAGAGGTAGCTACAGAAAAATTTTATCCCATTAAGACGATATTTTACAATGATAAAATCGACATAAATATCTGGCTGCCAACAGTCACCTAACAAACAGAACCCACACCTTAACCGGTTGAGCTTGTAGGAACTGACTGATGTGCTTATGTTTCAAAATCAATGTATTAGTCAAATATTTAAGTTTATGATCTTATTTTACTCATATATATATATATATATATATATATAACAAGAAGGTCAAAATAAATATAGTGGTGGTATCAGTTAATAGTAATAGATATAATGGTTAATAATCAATTATGTGATGAAGATATTGCAATTGTAAAAACACAGTGAACGATAAAGTGTTATATAAGAGAAGTATATAGTGATATAGTGTGAAAAAAAGATAAAGATGACAAATATGATAACATTAAATTTGTTAATATGATAAGATGACAAAGCGATGATGATAAGTCATTTGTGCAATAAATATTTAGAATATATGAAATTGTAGGAGTAAACAAAGTAGCTTTGTTTTTCAAAATTATGAGATAAACAAAAGTGAAAATCCCATTAAGGTAGTATTAATAAAGGCTAAGGAAGCAATAAAATAATGTTTTGAATATCTATTTTAGTGAGCCATGAAGACATTGATGGCTAAAATAAGTGTGTATGAGAAAGGCAACATGTTCAAGGCAAGGGAGTATTTATTAATGAGAGTATCATGTTTCAAACATATCAAAAGATTAAGCAATAATGAAACATGTATTTTGAAT
>JASDQU010240904.1:80240-91701 GCA_032191745.1 Picea mariana
TTTTTACATTTACCTAATCATATTTAAAAATTACTTTGATAGCTAACTGATTGCCACGTAAGTGATTAACAGAAATTAAAATATTAACACCAGATAAATGAAGCCCAACAGTTTATTTGTTAATAGATAATAAAATTTAATATATTCTTTTAAAGATTCATTTCATCTTCTCAGCCTTTCGGCATTCACCAGCAACTATTTTTCTGCTGTGCTAGTTTAATTTCTACATATTATAATACATGTGTTACCTTACAAGTGGTATAAGAGCTATTTCCTCTACAAAAATTGTGGGTAATTTTTTTTAGGGTAGGGACGTATATTGTTGGTGTCTTTAAAGCACAAAGATGTGTCATTTAGTGGGTAAAATTACGGATAGAGAAGACTACACGCACACAATATAGACGATTTCAAGGGGTTACTCAAAACAAACGTTTCACCTTGTTGGAAACCTCGATAATGTAACACACCCAACCCCCTATGTACCCTTTTAAGAGATGGGGTATTAAATTTTTTCTTTTTCTCACTCATCTCAATACCTCTTCTCAATCAAACCATTGTATTTTTCTTAACAAGAGATTTGCAACAATTGTCACAGTGCTCCAAACCAAACTCTGGATCAAAGGTTATAGCCTCTCAAATTTCTTGGGCCTCCATTGGCCTAAGGCCGCCTTACTACCACATGGCATCCACGTGGCCTCTTAATAATCATGCCATCTAATGTGGCATCTACCATCTGATGTGGCATCTGCCACCTAGCACATCAATTTCATGCACCCATTCCCTTGACCTCTCTTCGTCGTCAGGGTTTTACTCCCACGGATCCTCAAACACTCCAACACTAAAATTTCAACGATGATTTTGTATCGGGATTGCGCCATATCCAACCGTATGTGGGTCAAGCATCCTATGGCTCTGGTTTCATCGGTGATCCCAAATAGCATGTCGGTTATCGTCAACACCCCAACCAAAAATTTTGACAACGATCCATTATCGGACCCATTCTAGATCCTACAGTCCTCAATTTGATCATCCAATGACCCTAAGCGAGTCAGTGACTCCAACCAACGTGACAGTTAATTATTTCATCCTCTTTTCCCTGACAATAACACATCTATATCTAATGTTCCATATATTCACTTGCCATCAATCGATGAAGGGTCGGGATCTATCAATGACCAGATCCTACAGTCTTGGGTTCAAGCATCTGATGGCTCTAATTTTGTTGGTGATACTAACACACATAGAGGTTAACATCCCATCCTTTGATGTTCCTCACGGTACAAGGATGGGACCCACCATGATCCATGACTGAGATTTAACCCAACCTACTCATTGATCAATGGCTCTCATCACATTTTCGATGTCTTCATCATCGTAAGCGATTCTTGGTCAACTCATAGACTTGAAAACCCTCCAAAATCCGAAGAACAAATCATATCTCCTATCGAAGATTTTTCGATCTCGGTGGATCAATGGTCATGATTGCATCTTGGATCTCCTTTTATCTAGAAAGATCGATGATCCAGATCTCTTCGAAGTTTCCACTTGTGCAATGGTTAACTACCACCTTTTCTGAACTCCCACCGAAATCCATGGATGATATTAAACCTTCCCATCCCTTGATCTATGATCCTTATTCATCCTCAGAATCCCTCTAGTCGGAGTTCACCCACACTAGTAACTTTGAAAATCCTACTTCGAAGAACGGTGGATATATGTCCACTCTCGAATCCAACGGTCGACATTCAAGGGTGACCATCAAAGTTTATTATCCCAATGGGCCTGTCCTCTTCCTCTTGAAAAACTAGGTGCTGACACCTGTTGTCCTCCAAGACACATTGGTTGCCATGTTGGCGAGACATGTGGCACTCATATCGTGTCACAGCCACCCCCTCACTATGCCAAAGGACCATGACACATGGCATAACCATCGTTCGATAAGTGGATCTCCACGTGGATTTGGAATGGCATACACATCATCACAGATGCACTCAGCATGTCCATTTAGGTGTTAACACATATCCTAACCATGACACGCTAATCGCCAGGAAAGCACCTTTGTCACCCTGACGTCACTCCCCTTTGTCAATACTCACTAAGGGAAATGGCAGGGCCCACAATGAATCAATGGCCATCGTTCATTTCATCCACTCTCCGATCAACATTCTAGACAAAACCTCGGAGCACTCCCAACAGAGTCGAACCTTTCCCAGAATCTATAATCACTCTACCAGCTTCCTCCAATGGACGATCAAGATTTCTCCATCTTGGGAATCTGACAGTTTATATTTGAAGACACATGTCCCAAGGTACAATCTGACAAATACTCCCCCTCGATCCTTCCTTCAAATCATAGGTTGACATGTGTCAACCTCTGGATATGCCAGCATTACTTGTCAACATGACACGTTAGGTTGATGTCACCTCTCCTCTTAGTCTCACTTAAGTGAGGCCCACGATGATCTATAATGGAGTTCATTCATAGGTTGTCCACCGATAGACGGCCCAGATTGTCCCTCGAACCTTCCCATTGGAGTGCCTCCACTTTGGGCATCCAAGGCTACTCTAGCCATGGGACTCTGATGATACTCACCCTTATGATCTATGATTGAGATCTAATCTTCATGCTGAATTCAACGGTTGTAATGACACTGGGTCTTATATGTCATCGGACTCTGACAATATCCACCACAAAATATCTAACGATTTATATTCCACCATAGCCACCCTCTAATAAATCAATGGTCCTCGTTGACTCAGGGTAAATCCTCTATAGGTATCATAACCTTCTTCGATGAAGGGTCTAGATCTAACCGCCATGCCAAATTGATGGTCATGATCCTCCGAGGAAAACACAGGTTTTTCTCAGACTTAACAGTCTGGTCCAGGACTTATCGAAATTTCACAAGGGTTTTCTCTTGTCCTTTTCAATACTTCTTAGTTTTTCGAGAGCTCTTGCTTGGGTCCAAGGCATTCCATTTCCTACCCAGTGTGCCTTTGTTTCATCCTATCCTGAAAGACTCATTTTCTTCGGGGGTTCCAATACCACGATGCATAGGTATACACACATATATACATATATATATAAATGGACACATTAGTACATACAATAAGAAGGGATGTTGTTTCATCTTTCAACTTAAGATATAAATGAGATTTAAGTTATTTACATGATTGAACGATTATACACATTCATCGCTAAAGATTTCTACATACAAAATACTTGAAACTATTTTGTTAAAGACAAAGACTGCCTGAAATCAAGAACACAAGACTTCCTATGTAGATATATTCCATGCAAACATAAGGCCATCTCCAGAAATATACAATCAAGCTCACAGGTCAGACATTCATATCCATAATCACCATATTGATCATTCAACCATATATGTTTTTAAATAAATATACAAAAATAGAATAAGTTACTTATCTACAAATTTGTGAGATGTTGGAAACTATTGAAGGGTGTGTCGCTCTCCACCCAACCATAAGCAAGGATGAAATATGCATTTTTATAGCTAGCCAACCCCGATCCAGGATGCAATGTCATGAGGAAAATTCTCTACAGAATTAACCAGGGTCCTTTGTTCTTTTTCCTTATCCATAGAGTTATTTTCCTCTTTGTATGTGTTCTCCCTTTTGTGCTCTCTTCCTTCTACGGTACTCTAGCTTTTATCCATCTGTCTCCCTCTCAGTCTGTCTCTTTCTCCTTTTCATGTATTCTTCCCCCAGATTTTAGGGTTAGAATCAACAAATTCTCAACGGGACTATTCCCATTCCTCTCATTGATTTCCCAAGAGGACTCCCCAACTACCAACTTGACTAGTAATCAAAATTCTGGGGAGATCATGGTTCAAGGTCTGCACTCTTTTTAATTTTTTTGATGGGGTATTGTCTTGGTAGGGTCATTTCAACTAGTGAGGGTCTCCCTCTTTCACCATTCCTCTCATCACATCGTAACCCGTGAAGGCCACCCATTCATCAATAGCTCAACATCTCCCTATTGCATTAACAACAAAATATGCACATTACAAAATAAATCAAAAGGCCATTGTCTTTCAATGATCACATAACAGACTTGTCTATAGTTTTGGTCATGATAATAATTATATTTACAAACTAGGGGAAATAGGGGTGTTACATGTAACCCTTGTTGGTACCCCTTCGAGTAGTACCGCATTAGATAGGATATGTACATGGCCATCACTCCCACATAGTGTCAGGTATATATGGAGTCCCCTAGGTCTCCTGAAACCATCCCTAAATCAACCGATCGGCCACCTAACTGTTATAGTGACACTGAGAACAATACTCGGGAAGATACTTTCTAATACCTGGGTAATCGGGTAGTACGACTAAGGGTATGGTTGAACCTCCTTAGTTGGTGCCCTGAGATATTGGGTTGAGTACTATTGTTCGACCCCGCATGTATATCATAGAGCTATAGCAAAGGGAAAACCCTTGTCTATAGAAACCCTAAAAACCCTAACACTTGGAAAAGGAACAGAATAGAAAAGGAACAAAAGAGATGTATTGTCATGCAACCCTGCCGCTTGCATTCTGGTTGCAAAATTCCTACACATTTTTTCCTA
This sequence comes from Picea mariana, assembly GCA_032191745.1. Classification (NCBI taxonomy): domain Eukaryota; kingdom Viridiplantae; phylum Streptophyta; class Pinopsida; order Pinales; family Pinaceae; genus Picea; species Picea mariana. Next base: position 84,833 of record JASDQU010240904.1, read on the forward strand.
TTAAAAATTTGGGCAATTCATCCCTACAGTATTCTTCAAGCTAGAGTATAACTCTACAGGAGTAAGAAAATTTAAAAATTAAAAAAATATATATAGAGCGGTCTTGTTGGAACCCTTATTTGAGACCTATCCCATTGTATTCTCCTCTTCACCCTGATCTTCGTGGTACATATCATTTTTAAGCCTTTTTTTCCCGGTGGACCCGACTCCCTTACCGACACCCTTATTTGGGCCCTATCCCATTGGATTCCCCTTTTCGCCTTGATCGTCGTGATACCTATCACTTGTAATCCTTTTTTATGTGGTCCCTCCCACCTTTCCCGACACCCTTATTTGACTCATATCCCATTGGCTTCCCCTTGTCTCCCTAATCACAATGGTATATACCACTTATCAAACTTGTTTTCAATGGACCCACTCCCCATCCTAAGCACCCGAACTTTTCAAATGGTCACCACTCGCAACCAAGATCTGTGGGTTGAAATCAAACAAAACAAGGAGACCACCCAGAAAATGTCTTCTAACTTTGAACAATTTGAGGACCAAGTGAGGAACGAATTTTCCAAGGTTGACGATCGAGTTGACAAATTCAAGGGTGAATTTGACACCGTCAATGCCACTCTCAACCATTTTTTGAATCGATCCCAGGGCCGCCCCTTCCCAGACTAACCCTCCCATTTATACGGTGTTGACTCCTCCCATACTATGGCCTTTCATTCCAACCCCTTACATCATGACCCCGTCTTCCCCGAGTTAAGGTCAATAAATTTGATCGTTCCAATACCACGGGATGGGTCACCCAAATGGAGCATTATTTTTCTTTGCATGGAATTACCGATGATTTGGAAAAACTTAGTTATAGTGTTCTCTATCTAGATCATGAACGTTGGAAATGGTGGTAATGGCATAAAAATGCACGCTAGGGATATGTTGCTTGGACCCAGTTTGTTGCAGAGATTTATGAATTCTTTGACATCGACACCCACCATTTAGGCCATTTGACCAAGTTGAAACAGTTTGGCATAGTGGAAGAATTTATAACCGCCTTTGAGCACTTAGCTTTCATATCGGAGAGCATGTGATCCAGGTGGATATCGGTGGTCACCCACCTTTTCCATCTAGCTCAAAACAGTTTTCTGGCAATTTTGGTAGTTTACTATTTTTAGCATTTTTTCACTTCCGGAGCCGTTTTGAGGCCCTAAATGATGTTTTTTGGGAAAATGGGTTGCAATATGGAATTTCCTTCCATATTGCCCCTAAAATGAATCTCCTCGACGATACCTTTCNTACTAACTTACCCAAACGGGGCCCACATGACTTTTGGCGCTTCATCTCCTAGGGTTAGGTTTTTGGATGTCTAGGGTTTTGGGCATTCATGTTTATTGTAAAAATTCCTTCAGAGACTCATTGTAATGATCTTCTTGCGAATGAGCACAGCCGTCGCATCTCTTCTTAGAGATAAGCCGTCACCATTCCAGCAAGCTTGTTTTCGCTGCATTTTACAGTTTCATCTTATTTCCTTATTGAAAAGAAAACCAATTTTACTGTATCTCTGTTATTTTGTGTTAAGCACCTGTTAATAATCTGTAGTCATTTCGTTCTACTCATAAAATTCGGATCAGCATGATAGATTCCTTATTCAGAGAATGTTTTATCAGTGGCCTGAAGGATGAAATCTAAGCCCAATTCCTCATGGCTGACCCCCAGACTTGGTTGGAATCTACAAAATGGGCCAAAGAAGCACAATAGTTTGTATTTGCCTAGAACCGAAAACCCTATTTTCTTCCCTTCCCTTGACCTATCAATCCTACCCCTCATGCAACCCCTCTCAAGATCCAAAAATTAACTCAGGAAAAAATGGTTGAATGTCAACTCAAGGGTCTTTGCTATAATTGTGATGAAAAACATTTTTCATGCGGGCACAAGTGTAAGGAACATAATATTTTTATGGTCATTTTTTAGGATTTTTTTGATGAGGAGGCCGAAGTTTCCCCTGTGGAAGAGCCACCCCCAATAGATGATCCTACTCTTCCTGCTAATCCACCAGAAGTTGAATCGTTGATTTTGTTGTACGCCCTCATTGGCTTCTCTGCTCCCTAAACCCTCAAGTTAATTAGCTACACTAAGCATAGAAAATTCATAATCCTTGTTGACAATGGCAGCACCCATAATTTTATCCATTGTCGCATTGTCCAAGAAATCAATTGTTATATCCATGTCATCAACAATTTTCAAACATGATTTCGAATGGTGGTTCCAGGAAATGTGGTGAGCATTGTGAAAATGTGTTCCTACAAATTGGTCAGCACCACCTGAAAGATCATATTTTTTCTATCAGCATGGGTGGTTGTGACATTGTGCTCAGTTTTGAATGGTTATGCACTCTTGGCCCCATCCTCATGGACTTTAAGGACCTCACCGCAATTCCAACAGGAGGGATAGCAGTATAAATTCCAAGGCATCAAAACAATCTCACTTGAGATCATCATCTCCCACCAAATGGAAAAGCTATTCAAAAAAGGTCATTCTGTCATTATTTCCCAACTCCATTCCATTCATGTCGTTGAGACATCCTCTATGCACCTTGACCTCCAATCTATACTCTCCAGACACCAATTTTTTTTTAAAACTCCCCATTGAATTCCCCCTTCCTGTAGTGCCCACGATCATTCCATCCCTCTAGTACCAGGCAGTTTTCCTCCCAATGTTCGCCCCTATCATCATCTCTTTGCCCATAAAAATGAAATTGAGAAAAATGTTCAAGAATTGCTAGAATCTAGTGTTATTTGTCCTAGTACCATCCTCTACTCTTCTTCGGTAGTCATGGTACTCAAGAGAGAAGGCCCTTAGCGCATGTGTCCTAGTTTTTGTGCCCTCAACAAACTCACAATCAAAGACAAATTTCCCATTCATGTCATTGATGACCTTTTGGATGAACTGAGTGGTGCTCAATACTTTACAAAACTTCATCTATATTCTCGCTACCACTAGATACATATGAAAGAGGAATACAACCCCAATACTTTCTTTCAAACTCATAAGGGTCGCTATGAGTTCTTAGTCATGCCCTTTGGTCTAGGTAATGCCCCCTCCACTTTTCAAAGTCTCATGAATCATGTCTTCCATCCTTTCCTTCATCATGTTGTCTTAGTTTTCTTTGATGATATTCTCATCTATAGTAAAACTTGGCAATCCCATCTCGCCCATGTGGATCAAGTTCTCCATCTATTGTCTAAGGAAAAAAAATCTCAAATAATATAAATGTCCTTTTAGCACCTCTAACATTGAGTATCTAGGTCATGTTGTAGGAAAGGATGGTGTATGGGTGGATCCTAAGAAAATTGAAGCTATGAAGGATTGGCCTTTCCCTAAAACTCTTAAAATATTGCATGGATTCTTGTGTTTAACGGGCTATTATCACAAGTTTGTCCGGAATTATGGAAAAATTGCAGCTCCTCTCACTGCACTCCTTAAAAATAATTCTTTCAGTTAGAATCCAGCAGGTGATCGGTCCTTCCAGGCATTGAAAGAGGCTATGTGCACTACTCATATCCTAGCATTACCCTACTTCACTAATACTTTTTTCCTTGAATGAGATGCGTCAGGGAAAGGCATTGGGGCAGTTCTCATGCAAGATGGTCGAGCTTTGAATTTCACTAGAAAACAACTATCAGAGCGACATTTGGACCAATCAACCTATGAAAAGAAAAATTTGGCTATTCTGCATGCAGTGGATCTATGGCATCCTTATCTCTTGGGGAAATGCTTCCAAATTAAAATCAATCATCGTAGCCTCAAGTATTTTCTGGAATAAAGAGTTTCCTCCTCGTAGCAACAAAAATGGGTGACCAAGTTGTTTGGCTATGATTATGAGATCATCTACAAGAAGGGAAAAGAAAATGTGGTTGTTGATGCTCTTTCAAAGAAATATGAAGAATAAGGGTCCCTCTTTTACCTATCATTCATTATAGCGAAATGGCTTCAGGCCATTCACCAAGAATGGTTGCAAGACTCCATACTTTCTATCCTAATCCAAAAATTGCAACAGGATCCTCAAGCTTTTCTTAGGTACTCTTAGCACAATGAAGAGATTCACTATAAAAGTCGTATGTATTTAATCAAATAGTTGAACCTTAAACCCATGGTCCTCTTTGAGTTGCATGCTTCACAGGCAGTTGGGCATTCAAGGTTTACCAAAACCTATGAACGGGTCAAACGTTCTTTTTTCTAAGACTGTATGAAACAAGAAATCCACATATTTGTGGCTGACTGTGATACATGTCAATGCAATAAGGGAGAAACATTCAAATCTCTAGGCACACTCCAACCGCTCTCGATTCCACCTGCTATTTGGAAGGATATTTCTACGGAATTCATTGTTGGCTTACCTAAATCGGGAAATAAGTTAATCATCATGGTGGTAGTAGATCGTCTTTCCAAATATGTTCATTTATGTGCTCTTTAACACCAATTCACGACAGCGGCTCGGAATTTTATGGATAATATATTCAAAATCCATGGCTTGCCTCATTATATTGTCTCTAACCGAGATCCAACTTTGACCATCAATTTTTGGCAAGAATTTTTCCGGATCCAGTGAACCCAATTGCATCTTAGCACCACCTATCATCCCCAAACTGATGGACAAATGGAAGTTGTCAACAAGTGTTTGGAAACATATTTGCGGTGTTTTGCATCTGAAAAACAAACTCAATGGGATTAGTGGTTACCCCTAGTTGAATGGTCGTACAACACGTCTTACCATACTACCACTCACATAACTCCTTTTAAAGTAGTCTATGGGAAAAACCCATCATCGGTTCACCCATACATGTCAGATGTCTCCAAGGTTTGAGAGGTTGACAACAATCTTATAGTCTGAGCAACCATTCTTCATACCCTCAAAGAAAAATTAGTCATCTCTCATAATCGCATGAAGCAACAAGAAGATCATGGTCGTTCTAAACGTCAATTCGTTGAAGGGGACCAGGTGTTTCTTCGTCTGCAACCTTATAAGCAGACTTTGATATAAGCTAAACAATATCAGAGACTTGTCCCCAAATTTTATGGTCCTTATACATTCTCAAACAAGTGGGGCTCAAGGCCTACCAGTTAGCTCTTCCCAATCATTCTAAGATCAATCCTATTTTTCATGTCTCATTCTTAAAGAAAGTGATTGGAACTAAGTGTCAGACTCAAACCAGTCTCTCTGAGTTGGATGAAGAAGGTTCCATTTGATTGTAGCCCCAAGCAATCTTGGACCAGCGCGAGCATCATCTCCGTCAGTAAACCATCAAATAAGTGTTAGTTTAGTGGAAGGATACAACTCCAAAAGATGCTACCTAGGAGCGAGCTACCATTCTACAACAATTTCTTCAACAAATTCTTCATCTTCGGCCTTAAGGACAAGGTTATTCTTTGAGGGGGAGGGCATGTTAGGGACCTAACCTCCCTAACCTCTCGCATAGGTAGAATAATATGTTTTCCATGCAATAAAGGCCGACATTACTTAATAAGGCCTATTTAATAATGTGAACAAGTCTAATGTAAGAAGACTTAATAGAAACTTTTGCTTCTAGAAATATATTTCTCTAGAATGTTCTTTAGAAGGTAGAATTAGTATAAATAGGAGTAGAAGACATAAGAAAGTCTTGTCTTGAGAATTATTTTAATAGAGTTGTGCTCTATTGGAGGTTGTCCCCTCGAAGAGGCAACTGAAATTGGCTTTCTATCAATAATAGTATCATTTTTGGTGTTGTGATTCTCTATATTTTGCTATCCCACTAGTATTTGTTGCAATATTTATGTTTTTGCATATTATAATACATCTAGTACGTTACAAATAGAAAGTGAATTTCTCTCATTGAAAATATGACATAGAGCCAAACCATTCTTAAATAAAATGTGAATTTCTCTCATTGGAAGAGAAGGGTATGGGAGCAATAAGCCTAGCTATATTAAATCAAGCCTCTAAATAGATGTAAAAGGAGTATTAATGCTATCTACATTATTGAACTTCTTTAACATAAAAAGACCATAAACTTGTTTGAATAGATAATATTAAGTAAGTTTGAATAGATAATATACACTTATGAATTATGTATTTATGAGTTATGTGTTTTTAATTTGTGACACAGAAATCAAGATATGAAACTCCTCACTTACTTTTCATTGCATAAAAACATTGTACTACAAAATTTTAACATAGAATGAACTTTGATCCATAATATATACACAAAAGCCCCCACTTCTTAATAAAGAAAACTCAACACCTATCTCTAAAATGCTTGATGACTCCCTCAAGGTGGAGGGTAAATCCCTATGAAGACAAAACATGGTCAATAATGTCCTTAAGATGGCTTTATAAAAGCATTATTTTTTATTAAATTAATGCATATGAAACCAGACCAGCTTATGATCACAGCCTAGAGGTTTAAACTTTGGACCACTAAAATACCAAACATTTAAACTTTGGACCACTAAAATACCAAACATTGTGTAATTCACATGAACTCTTCCCAGATCCTCACATTGACAAGATAAGTAGATGGAAACTACTAAAATTTAAATGATTCAACATGCTCATGCTGTGTGCTCAAATTACTTCCCAACTGCAGACGAAAATTTATGAAAAACCATTTTCATTAAAAGCGTGGACGATGGGAAGAGTCCAATGAAAAGCAAAATGCAGCCCCTCAAATGTTCAAATAATTCATTAATGTTCTCAGAAACCAAGAACAGCATACATTTTTAAGTCTCGGCGACAATGGAGTCTATCATCTTCTGTCTCTCTGACACAAGACAGCGTTGCAGGTCCCATATTTTCTTAAAAACTTCTATATTTAATCTTATGTGTTTAGATATAGACC
>JASDQU010240904.1:94924-112019 GCA_032191745.1 Picea mariana
ATAGGTAGAATAATATGTTTTCCATGCAATAAAGGCCGACATTACTTAATAAGGCCTATTTAATAATGTGAACAAGTCTAATGTAAGAAGACTTAATAGAAACTTTTGCTTCTAGAAATATATTTCTCTAGAATGTTCTTTAGAAGGTAGAATTAGTATAAATAGGAGTAGAAGACATAAGAAAGTCTTGTCTTGAGAATTATTTTAATAGAGTTGTGCTCTATTGGAGGTTGTCCCCTCGAAGAGGCAACTGAAATTGGCTTTCTATCAATAATAGTATCATTTTTGGTGTTGTGATTCTCTATATTTTGCTATCCCACTAGTATTTGTTGCAATATTTATGTTTTTGCATATTATAATACATCTAGTACGTTACAAATAGAAAGTGAATTTCTCTCATTGAAAATATGACATAGAGCCAAACCATTCTTAAATAAAATGTGAATTTCTCTCATTGGAAGAGAAGGGTATGGGAGCAATAAGCCTAGCTATATTAAATCAAGCCTCTAAATAGATGTAAAAGGAGTATTAATGCTATCTACATTATTGAACTTCTTTAACATAAAAAGACCATAAACTTGTTTGAATAGATAATATTAAGTAAGTTTGAATAGATAATATACACTTATGAATTATGTATTTATGAGTTATGTGTTTTTAATTTGTGACACAGAAATCAAGATATGAAACTCCTCACTTACTTTTCATTGCATAAAAACATTGTACTACAAAATTTTAACATAGAATGAACTTTGATCCATAATATATACACAAAAGCCCCCACTTCTTAATAAAGAAAACTCAACACCTATCTCTAAAATGCTTGATGACTCCCTCAAGGTGGAGGGTAAATCCCTATGAAGACAAAACATGGTCAATAATGTCCTTAAGATGGCTTTATAAAAGCATTATTTTTTATTAAATTAATGCATATGAAACCAGACCAGCTTATGATCACAGCCTAGAGGTTTAAACTTTGGACCACTAAAATACCAAACATTTAAACTTTGGACCACTAAAATACCAAACATTGTGTAATTCACATGAACTCTTCCCAGATCCTCACATTGACAAGATAAGTAGATGGAAACTACTAAAATTTAAATGATTCAACATGCTCATGCTGTGTGCTCAAATTACTTCCCAACTGCAGACGAAAATTTATGAAAAACCATTTTCATTAAAAGCGTGGACGATGGGAAGAGTCCAATGAAAAGCAAAATGCAGCCCCTCAAATGTTCAAATAATTCATTAATGTTCTCAGAAACCAAGAACAGCATACATTTTTAAGTCTCGGCGACAATGGAGTCTATCATCTTCTGTCTCTCTGACACAAGACAGCGTTGCAGGTCCCATATTTTCTTAAAAACTTCTATATTTAATCTTATGTGTTTAGATATAGACCTCTCCAAATCTTCTTGTGAAAACCTAAGATCTGATCTTGCACGCGGAATTCGCATCCTCTCCGCTCGTTTTCTCAGTTTTGAGATTGCTTTCGTATTCTCTAATTCCTTCTCGGATTCTTTCTGAACCTTTGCACTCAGCTTCTGCCGTTCGTTCAGCCTCCACAGATTCTCGACAGTGAAAGCTACCTCCTCCTTCTTAGAATACGAATGCATTTCCACGATGGAACAAGAAAGCAATCCTACCCAATCCACCGAGTGTCGAGGACCTGATCTGCCTACCTGCCCGGCTGGCAGACTTCTCCTATGGCTAGGGTTGCCGACCTCCATAGCCACATAAGAGCTTGTTTGTTGAGAGCGGTGGTGTTATTTATCAATACAAATGCGCGTTACAGATACCCTTTGCGACTCTTGGTATTCTTCACGTATGCAATGAAGCAATGATTATGGCAATGATCGATTATTTATCTGAATTTGGTTTTGGTTAGCTGGTGTAGGAAATGGTTTTTTTTGGCGGGAATTTGGTTATATAAATTTATACGAATCATTAATATTTGTTATTTAGAATTCATTTTTGAATACAAAAATGGATTCAGTATGCTGAAAAACTTTCAAGGTACTAGGATTTTACAGAAATAATCACTTTAATCTACTAATCCAACCTGAAAAAATGTAGTAGAATCTTTAGCCTACGACTTTGGCTATATAGTATATCTGGCCTTTAAAAATGCAAGCAATGAAACAATGACTATGGCAATGATCAATGATTTATTCACCTGAATTTGGTTATATAAATTTGAGAATTTGGCTATTAATTTGAGTAAAATTGGCTATTAATGTTATGTAAATTACATTTTTGAATGCATCAATAGATCAATAGATTCATTTGAATGCATTAATAGATTCAACCTCCTTAAAAATCCTTAACTTGCTCAAAATATCTAGATTCAACTGCTTAAATTTACAGTTTCAATCATAACCAAATTTCAAGAGAAAAAATATACAATCAAAACATCCAAAGACTTGCTCAAATTATATAAACTCAACTGCTTAAATTTACAGTTTTAATCATGACCAAATTTCAAGTGAAAAAATATACAATCAAAACATCCAAAGAAATTTTTTTGATTTTGGCTCTTTTTAGGCAATTTTTTTGTTTAATTTTGCCTGAAATTCAGTGAAGAATGGTTTGATCTACAGATTTGGAATAACTAATTCAACATGCTGAATCCATTTATGCATTCAGAAATACAATTTAACCAACAAAAAATTAGCTACTTTGTCCAAATTTACATGGTTAGATTTCAACTAAAAACTCAAAAATAAAAAATTAACCAATAACTATAACATCCAAAACATAAAATGTTTATACTGAACCTTTTATATAATAACAATAATTTAATTTAAAAGAAAAGTTGCCATAGATATGAATATACCGACCGGCCAGCAAGCCTGCTGCACACACCATCCCATCACTGACTTCAAATTCTCATCCCATCTGCACACACCAACCAATCAGTGACTTCCCCGTTTCATCAAAATCCCATCCCATCCCATGAATGAACAAATCAAACGAAAACATGATCAAAACAGGGAGGAAAGGACTACACGGAATCAAATTTACCTAATGACTTTGAACGCACGCCCCTCCGTCTGATCATCATATATGTGTATGAATGTTGCTGCTCTCTCTCCTCCATCACACAACAAATGAACATGCAGAGACGCACACATACAAACAACGATCAACTGGGAGCGCTACACAGGACAGCATTACCACTGCACTGCGATAGAGAGAGAGAGAGCGCAGAGACAAACCGCCGCAATGAAATGACAAAGCAATGGAAAACTAATTGTATATCCATGATCCAGCAGAGTCTGAATTAAAGCAAAGATTAGATTGAATTTTCTTTGGCCGCGCCATGAGATTCCATTCGAAGTTTCCATTTAAAAGCACAAATCTAATCACGAACTCTGCAATATTGTTTTGGGAGAGATTTGATATGTTCTCCACATCAAATGTTATCCTATTTATATATCCTGTAAAATTAGGAGTGGATAAACTTTGGAGCAATCTTCTTTTCCGATTTATTTTTTTCGCAGGTTTTTTTGCAACTCGTTTTTAAATTTTCGACCAATCCAGAATTTTGATCGATTTTCTGAGCATCTGAGTTGGTTTAAAATGGAGCAAACGCAAACTCATTCTGAAAGGTTCCGGTTCCATGCGAAACTCAGAATACTTCTGAAAATTTGACCGGATTTCAGATCCGTATTTTTGCCGGAAAAGTGGAACTTCGTAGGAAAGATTGCTCCCCAGTTAAAGCACACAAACTCACTTTAAGAGTAAACTAGAAGTCAGAGGCCATAGTCTAAAGGTCTTAAGAAATTATTTTTTTAGGTGATATTTTCCAGGAATCTTTGTCCAGCCAGAAATTGTTAGATCAGTAGATTTGAGTGGTTATTTCTGTATAGTTAGAGTGTGTGAGGGTTTTTAGAATGGTGAATTCATTTCTACATTCAAAAATGGATTTTAAAAAACAAAAAGTAATGATTTCCCATTAAAAAACCATTTCATAAAACAGTTATACAATGCCATATTGGAGAGGATAACCACATCTAACCAACCCAGATCCCTTATGTGGATAGCAGATTCAGTCAAATCCAAAGTTACATAGCAAAGTCAACTGTTGGATGATTTAAATCTACAATCAAAATAAAAATGTCTAGTAAAAATTGTTTTGCTAATAATGATTAAAAATCTTTATTTAGATTGCAAATTCTTTTCATGTTAAGTATGGAACAAAGTCAACAAAAATCAACCATTAATTTTGCTCCATATCCATTGATGTTGCCCCATATTAATTAAATTAAGTTCAGATATCTATAAAAGCAACATTTTAATTTACCATGAAGCAAACCAACAAACTAAAATTCAAAATAATAAACTTTATATATAATACAAAATAACACAGTTTAGTGGGCCTAATGGTTAAGAACATGTGTTTCCTCTTAAAAGGAGAGGGGTAGACTATGTATATCTTAGTAAATTTTACCAATCAAATCATTTGACCTGAACCTTAAAAATAGATTATTATTATTATTATAAACAAATATTCCAAGTATTTTCTTTTAACTTTTTCATTTAGAATAATTATTTGTAGAGATTTAAAATTTTATATCACTCCAATCTCATATCTTTATTTTTTAAAGAAAAAGACCACCACAGATTTATTAACAACTTTAAATATATTAAATAAAAAAACATAAAAACTTGTTTCAGTGTAAATATATTACATTGAAAAATAACATAAGAACTTTTTTTCCACATGAAAATTCCACTGTTATATTGTATTATATATAAAACTGTGTTTACATATGATTCAAATTATAATAATAAAAACTGCAAATTCAGAATTAGAGCCTTCTGGATTTCCCAGAAAACCATTTGGTTTCTATCAAAACGCTTTTGTGTCTCTCGTGTCATAACACAAACCGGTTACGGATCACCTTCTGATACATCATAAAAAAAAATACCTACCGAGTATTCTTTGTGTTCTTCCCTACAGATCGCCAGATACTGATGAGCAAAATTTGCAAGTTCATTACTTCTTAGTGTTCGCCCTACAGATCACCTGGAGTATTCATTCTGAACATAAGCAATGTAGAGTACTTGGCCGGATACTGTTGTGTAAACTCAGACCGGTTGAAAGCTTTTAATATAAAAAAATGCCAGACATACCTGATAACTTGATAAGCATTAATACAGGTTGAGTGATAAAATAGGACCCTCTTGGTCCTCCATACACTGATAGTAATAAATTTTGCCCGGATCCTTGTGAAGAGCCTGTTTGGAGAGGCTATCCACCATTTGGTTATACTTCCTATAGACGTGAGAAAAGGTTATTTGCTGAAACTTATTGATTAAACCCTTAATTCTCAACTTCCAGCCATCCAAGGAAACAACATTTAGATCCCCCTTACCACTTAGCCAATTGATAATTATTTTGGAATCTCCATGCACATGTAAAGTTTGAATGGTTAGTCGGGACGCTAGAGTGAGGAGGGCCCATGCCCCCAGCATTTTCGCCCTGGTATTTGTTCCCTGTCCAACATTAAGGATCCATTTATAACTGCAAAGATCAAAGATTTTTATTATACCACCTGCTCCGTTGTTTTGACCTGTAGCCTCTGCCGCCCCGTCAAACCACCCAATCGGGCCATATACCATTGAACTATGTATATCTAATTGTCGAACAACCATCCTCTGTTTAAACTTGTGTTCCCTCTGAGCTGAAAGTACCAGATACACCACCCTTTGCACCAAAGGAACTCTGTCTTCAAAGATGACCAGATTTCGCTCCTTCCATATATACCAACAGGTAAGCGCCGAGAGAGTCTTAAGGGAAGAATTTTTGGGGCACCACCTCCTGTAGCAGTCTTCTAAATCGTTTCCATCCCAAGTCCCTGTGAAATTTGTGTGTGAATTGATCTTCTCCCAGACTTCACAAGTAAAAACACAATCCACTAGGATGTGTTTAGTAGACTCACCATGCTTCTTACATAAGGAACAGATACCCAGGCCGGTGAAGCCTCTCCTTTGTAAATTGTCCCAGGATAGTATGTGATCCTCTGCAGCCAACCAAAAGAAGATTTTAATTTTAGGGGCACATTCCCATGACCAGATCTGCCTCCTCCACCCTCGAATGGTTTGGGTCCATTTCAGTTTCTCCACTGCCATATACACGTTCTTGACAGTTATGTGCCTCGACTGATCACCTCTGATCCAAATCAGATCATCTGGTCTTTCATGCAGCATCACTCCCGAGTTGATCAGAGCACATCTGTAGCAATTCCATTCAATGTACAGGGGACCAGTGAGACCCAACTCCTCGCCAGTTATCCAATTTGAACAAACCATACCAACACCTAGATCATGAAGAACCTGGAAAAGGTAATAATAACCTTTTTGATTTAATACTGTAACTAAGTCCACCGATAGAAGCTCCTCGACTCCCAAACCCAAAATGTAATCCTTTCCTATCAAGATGGACCAACCCGACCCCGGCCTCGAGGCCAACCAGTGCATGAGTAGATGAAAGGATTTTAATAAGTAAATCCAGGTTTGAGAACCTTTTAATTCGGATACAATGACAAAGTGGAACCACCTCTCCATGGAAACAAAGGGGAGATATTTTCAAATTATTACCCGGTTCCATAATCCGTCATGCTTTAACACCCTCCAGAGTGTGTTTTCCACTATCACTCTACTAAAATCTGCGAGGTTCCTCAAACCCCATCCCCCGAATTGCTTGGGCGAGCAATGATTTGCCAATTGCCCAAATGTATACTTTTCTTCTTTTTACCTACCGGCCAGAGGAAACCGAACACCAATTGGCAGATTCTTTGAAATATTTGAGCAGGTAGATTTGAAAGTGCCAACCAGTAAACTGGTTGACTTTCAAGGACCGCTTTGATCAATACTAAACTTCCCCCTAAAGACAACCAATTGTTACACCAGTGTCTAATCCTGCTTTCAAATTTATCAATCATCCACTGCCAATCCTCTGTAGTATACCTACCCATCTTTAAAAAGTATCCTAAATACCTAAAACCTTATGGCATGCCTTGGATCTGGTAATTAAAGAGATATTTTAAAGCCTCCAAAACTTGTTGTTGCACTCCATAGTGATGAAAGGTGGTTTTTTGTTGATTTATTTGGAGACTCGTCACGCAAAAAAAAACTCCAACACCCTGCTAATTTCCTTCCATTCCTCAATGGAGTCTTTAGTCAATATGAGGATGTCATCAACAAATAGTAGGAGTAGGATCTTCATAGTTCGTGAAACTTTGATACCTATTAATAATCCTTTACCTTGGCTTTGTTTCATAGACAAACTCAGCCCTTCCATTATTAAAATGAATAACAATGGTGACAAAGGGCATCCCTGCCTAAGTCCCTTCTCGTTGTGAAAGAATTATGACGACACTCCATTGATTAGGATAACAAAGGTTGTAGAAGTGATACATCCCATGATCCACTTGGTCGTTGGCAACCCAAAGCCACTCTGAATTAATACCAGTCTAAGAAAATCCCAGTTGATATTGTCATATGCTTTCTTTAAGTCGATTTTTAGAATTAAGGCCTGTAGCTTTTTTTCCTTGATGCTATGAAGGCATTCCTTGGTAGTGCCTATTGCATCAATAATTTGTCTACCCTTCAGGAAGCCAAATTGCTCCTCTAATAGGGTACCGGACAAAATCGGTCTGATTCTTTTGGCAATTATTTTGGAGATTATCTTGTAGCAGAGGTTACATAGAGAAATCGGCCGAAAGTCTCCAAAAGTTCCAGGTTTGTTTACCTTCGGTATGACAGCGATAAAAGTTGAATTTAAATTCCGATTGACTTCACCCCTAATTCGTGCTTCTTCAATAACCTCCAGTAAATCATTTGCTACCAAATCAAAGAAGGAAATATAAAATTCAACGGTCCATCCGTCGGGGCCCAAGCTTTTTTCTTTTGCTAAACCTTTTAAAACTCTAAGAACCTCCTCCTTCGTTACAACTACTTCAATTAGGGTGATTTTCTCATCCATTACCATGCACAGAAACTTCCTCACTAGATCAACTTGTTCCAAAATCACATTTTGATTGGATTATTTATCAAAAGTACTGAAATACCTCTTTGCTTCCTTCTTAAATACCTATTTGTTGATCATTCTTAATTTCCCATAGGTGTTTTTTATTGCGTTGATAACTAGCAAAGTTATGAAATAACTTTGAGTTTTTGTCCCCGCATTGCTTCCATGTCACCCTACTCTTTAGGCGCCAACATTCCTCCTCTTCCATTAGCAATCGGTTCTGGTTTGCTTCTAATTTTTTTAGTCATGTATCCAGATCTGAGTTAACACATGGAACCCTCCTTTGTTTTATGAGCAAAGTAATCTCCAATTCTAAATTTTATATAATTCTTTTATCCTTATTTTTCTTTTCTGTAATCCACTCTTTGACCTGGGATTTTAGCTTTCGGACCAATCTGCTTTGTGCTCCTTCCACTCCCAAAACCTATTGTTCACACCAAACTGATTTGATTAACAACCCAAAAGACTCTTCCCACAAACATCCCTCATTGATTTTAAATGGGTATGCTATCTCCTTTTGACCATAATCCATTTGGAATAAAACTGGAGCATGGTCCAAAATATATGGATGTTCAACCCACGATCTATACCTTACCCCATCTCTGAGAAGAGATTCAGAGACATAGACTCTATCCAGCCGCTTCTATATTCCCTGCCCACTACTCCTGCCATTTTGCTAAGTTGGCACTAAATCCGCAGGTTGTATATCCACTAAGTGATGATTTGCAAACAGATCCTTGAAAAATTCATGCAGTGGATTGCCTAGGGCTCCAACACCCCATACTTCTTCTGAGCTAGTAGTAAAGTTCATATCCCCTGCAATAATGAGCGCTTACATAGATAATAGTCCTTTGGCTTCCACCTTTTCCCAAAAGAGTCTGTGCCCTGAGCATGGGCCATAAGAGTTAATAAAGTAGATATGACTTTTGTTTGGGTTATGAATACATGTCAACAAGATACCACCTACACTAAAGTAAGGTTGCAAATTTTGTTTGTGAACTATAATTATGTTGAGAGAGTTTAGGTAATAACACATTCTATAATGTAGTTGGAAGAAATGTTGATTGTTATTTTTATATGTGTTTATATTTATTTTAAAAGAAAGAATGATTAAATTTAATATATATAAAATAAAGTAAAATAAATTTGTATTTTAATGGTAAAGTAATTAGCACTAATAATTCAAGGTTATTATTTAGATCTCACAAAATTTCGACTTATGAAATAATAAAGTGAGAAAAATCATGATGAAGAGATCAAAATCATTGTTTGGATCTAATGCAAAAGGTGGTAAGAAGTTTCTTTTAGGGTTAAGATCAAGGTTTCCTTCCTACAGCGTGTTCAAGGCCCTAAGATCCATTCCTTGTGCTCAAAACCTCTTAATGGCAATATCACCACTCAAAGGAGAAATATTTTCAAGGGAGGTTGTTTCTAGTGGTTCAAAGACTCTTTTGTTGCTTGTGTGCCCTAGAAACTTCATATAGGACCTAAGGCATGGGTTTCCTCCCCTGACCATGGTCAAGGTCCCATGACCCATCCTTGGTGCTCCAAATATCCTAATGTCATCCATATCCCCACTTAGAAAACAAATAATCCCAAGGGAGGTAATCTCTAGTTTGAGGACTCTTTCATGGCTCTTGTGCCCTATGAGCTCCCTATATGGCCTAAGGCTAGAGTTTCCTCTTGTAGCCACACTCAAAGCCCCAAGACCCATCCTTGTTACTCATAACCTCTTCATGGCACCTATATCCCCACTCAAAGGCCAAATATCCCTTCGAAAGATTATGTGTGGTGAATCAAGACCTCATTCATGGTCCTCAATCCTTAGAAGCTTCCTTTTGAGATTAAGGCTTCAGTTTCCTCCCCTAACCATGGTCGAGATCTCGAGACCCATCCCCACTATACAGAAAACCTCCTACTAACACCCATATTTTGACTCGAGCCCTAAGATCTCCAGGAAGGTCCTTTGTGGTGATTTGAGGCCTTGCTCATGTAGGCCCTCAAGCCCATAAGCTTTAATTACAGCCTGAGGCCTTGGTTTCCTCCCCCACCAATGGTCAAAGCTCCATGACCCATCCATATTGCTCAAAAACAAATTTAGTCTTAAGACTAAAAATCCAGTAGGCACGTCTGAACATATTCAAGGATAATTGAAGCATCTATAACACTAAGAAAAAAAAGAGGGAGATGTGTACCTTTATGCCTTCCAAGCAAGCAGAAAGGGGGAGATGTGTACCTCATTTTAGCATTTATCACACCACTGCCCAGAGCATTCATTCAATAAAACAAAAATACTATAAACTACTTTAATTTCATATACCCATCATTCTTAAAAAAAAAGAGTGTTTGAATATGATAGAGAGACATGGCAACAAACCAATGAGTAGTAGATGATAATGAAAAGAAGACTATAATAGAGACATAGAGTATATGTAAAGGGAAACCAAGATGGGAGATGACCTAGAGATTGGACAATTATTCTTCCATCCTTGTACATGTCATGGAGATTAACTGAACAACCTATTATGCCTGTTGCACACACCAACACATCAGTGAGTTGTATCTTTCATCAAAATCATATCCCATCCAACAATGAAAAAATCACATTCAATGCATCAAATGAAAACCTAATCACGTGGAGGAAAGAACTACATCAAAACAAACAAATCTCATTACTCACCTCACCATGTGGTCATCAAAAAAAAAATGATTTAGGTGGGCCTTGCACATGTAGACACAACAAAACACATATCTTATAGCTCTCACCCTCCCCCATCACACTAACAACACACAACAAAACAAATACACGTGCATGCATACAAAGACATACAATCATTCTTACATAACATTCATGTTCAATATAGAAAACAATGAATGACAAGGAGTGCTCCACACCACAACATTACCATTGCACCATGAAAGAGGGAGAAAGCAATAAAATGATGAAGCAATGGAAAACTACTACACCATAATGAACATTTTAAATCCATGGTCGAGCAGTCTAGGTTAGAGCAATGTTTGGGTTGAGTTTTCTTAAGTCACACCCTAAGATTCCATTTGAATTTTCTATTGATAGGCACAAACTTAATGACTAAATCTACAATGTTATTTGTTAGATTTTTAGGTTCTCCACATCAAATTTTATCATATTAATATCTCCTATACCCTATCAAATTCAATTTGTCAATTTTATTTTCCATGTATATTGTGCACGAACAACTTGAGCTCTAGTCATTCGGTTTAGGTGGTGAGAGGTCGCAATGGAGAAAAGAGTTGAGATGAATGTCATTTGAAAGAGAGTGGTGGTGTTGCTTCTAGAATGGGGTTATAACAAAGATTCTAAGAAATAACAAAAATTATGACCAATTTTAGTTATGGCATCATAGCAATGATTTTCTCTATCTAGGAACCAAATTGTCATTGCACTAATACTATCAAAAGTAGCGTGGTCATGCCTCTTTTGAACTAGGGTTATAATAGTGAATATGAGAAATATCATGAAAGTTACAACACTTTTTGAAAAGGGGTGGAATGGTGGGATCTCTCCTAGTGATGCAATAAAGAGATAAGATCCCATGAGAGTTAATCATAGGAAATATATGGTTGCCAATTAATGTAATGTGGACTAGGTCCACTAGATAGTCAGCTTTCCAAGCTTTCTACATAATGGGACTAGGGTTTTTTCATTTTGGTGTTGGTCCCATTGATTGGATGTCGCAGACAGGCATGAGGATTGTGTGGATTTTTCTAAAGATTATTTGGAGGAAGGTGACACTTTTATTTCTTCTTAAGTGCAAGGGATTCATTCTAAGTGTGTAGATGGGGTCGTAACACTATCCTCACAACTAAGGGAAGATGATATACAATAGATGAGGTCATTTTCTATACTAAACAAATTCATTGGTAACTTTGCAAAAGTGGGTGGATCTGATGTAAACTATAGGCACTCAGGTCTAAACAGTCCATTTATTGGAAAAGGCAAGTCTGAGGCCAAGGTGGTTGTTTCTCTGGAGGCTCAAATGCATGGTGATCATGCTACATCTAAAATTTTGGTTTTTTTTTGTTTGTTTTTTTTTTGTTTTTGGACTGTTTTTTGTGTTTTTCGGCCCATT
Source organism: Picea mariana (assembly GCA_032191745.1). Classification (NCBI taxonomy): domain Eukaryota; kingdom Viridiplantae; phylum Streptophyta; class Pinopsida; order Pinales; family Pinaceae; genus Picea; species Picea mariana. The sequence goes on from JASDQU010240904.1 coordinate 107,078, forward strand.
GTAATCTAATTACGGTTAAGGAATTAAGATTGTGATATGATCTGAGTTAATGCATTAGGGTTTTGGATGGCGTGGAATCATATATATGGTATTATCAATGGTGAATTTAATACAATGATAAATAGAGGTGTGGCTCTAAGGTTTGTTGGTTTTCTCGGTTAAGGGTTTCCACGGTAAACCTATGTGTATGTTGTTGTTATTATTTTTGTTTTATAAATAATTTATTTGCATCGATTCCTGTAAAGATTTAAAACTTACACATTTTAAATGGGATTTATCAAACATAAACAAAATTAAAAAATAAAAATAAAAACAAGTAATGCAAAGTTTTCCTAATTAAATATGGGAAGTTAAAAGGAATTTTTTTAATATTAGATGTGAGATTTTATTTTTTAGTTTTGTCATTTTAATAAAACTATATACCTAACACATATCTTCCACCCTATCTATGAGATTGTCTTATCCCCTTTTATAACATCCCCACTATAATCCCCAGTTTAATTAATACTTATGTAGATATAATGTGTAGCTACAGCCAAAGCAATGTATATGCGAAATGTATTTCTATGTTTTATTAATAAAAATGTGATGTCAGTTACTAAGGGGACATGGAAAAGAGATGGGGGTTGAATTAATCCACAAGAGGGAGGATATTGGTCAAGAGGGGTTCTAAGGGGAATTACCCATGTATATTAATTCAACCCATTTTCCTAAAATTGTTAATTGTATATGAACCTTCCAATTTCTAATTAAGTGTTCCCAAAGCCAATCATTGAATACATGTAAGAGGGTGGGTGTGAGTGGTCACATCCCAAATTTATTGGGCACATGGGGGTTGAGTATAATCATCTTGGGGAAGATTGTGAGTCAAGAAACGCAAGCCAAAGGGATGAAATTTGTATGGGTTGGGATAGCAGTTTTACACAATGAGTTTATGTGCATGAGGAGCAAGTAGAGAAAAAAAAAAAAAAGAGCTTGGAGATGGTGTAGCCATGGAGGGTGAATTTTAGAGCATGTTGGAGCGAATTGGAGCTGGAAAACTGAAGATCTAGGTTTTCAAGCCCGAAGAGTGAACTCTTGGGCGAGTTGCACTATAACAGCAAGTGTTTGTTGTTGATTTGTTGGTATTTTCCTAACAGCAGGTTCCCTTGAGTTCCCAACTGAGATATTTCTAGCTACATGTGCCAGATAAACCTTGATAAATGAATGGGACGCCCAAGGGACTGAGATTAGTGAAGGGGTACATTCCTTTGGTTGGGTAGGTCAAGAAAAAGAGAGTTGGTGGAAATTGGGATAAATGTAGGAAGATATCAGTGGATTGTGAGTTTTATGAGCTATGAGTGGACTATGAGAGACCACCCTCTTTTGTGAATTACTAGCCTTAGCTTGGGGGTGACTGGTTGTTGAGATTTGGAATAGTCAGTCTAAGGTTGGGTGTAACATCTGTCCCAAGCAGTTGGTTGCACAACCATTGTTAAAAGATAAGTGTTTATCTATTTTATGTATTGTATTTATGAGTTAAATTGTTGTGCATAAACTCTGTGTATAAGATTGATTATATTTCATTGTGTTTGAATTACTGGTTTCATTTCATGAGAATTTTAGTGTGTTGTAGATGCATATAAATAATGGTAATACTTAGCAATTAAATCTAGTTGAAATTCGTAGTTGTAAGCTACAAGAAATTAGTTAGTTGTAAAAGAATTAAATTAGTTAATAGAAATTTCATTTTTATGAGTATTATGCATCGTCGTGTCCCTCGGTTGGGATGGGGTAAATTACATTATGGTATCAGATCATTTGGTTCAAACATCGGGCTTGTATGGGCTTGAACTAGAAAGAAATGTTGAAATTCGTTGTTGCGGATTTTGCATGTGATAGATTTGGGGAAAAACAGAGAGTTTAGAGTGAAATCCCCAAATCCGTTGGAAAAATCCGAGTTTGAATGACTCTAGACGGTTTAAGAAAGTCAATGGAGTATAGCAATAAAGTTTCAAATCGAAATTTGACCGGGAATGGTTGAAATTCGAGTTTTAATGGTTGCCTATAGAGTTACAGAAAATTTGTCGAATCGACGGTCGAGATCTTTTTGTATCTCGAGATCGACGACTGAGATTCATCATGATAAATTTAAAAATCCTTAAGGTATCGGTCATTTGAAAGGTTGAGTAAATTGAAAGTCGTGATTAGTTTCGACAGTTTGGGAAATGGATCAAATTGACGGTATGTATTCATTTTGGTTGTTTTGAAAGGTTGATCGAATTGACGACCAGGATTCATTTCAGGGGGTTTCAAAAGGGATTAGATCGACGGCTTAGATTCATCTGGATTTTTGTTCAAAATTTTCTAAGTATGGAAATTTGCCAAGAGAAATCATCGATGGTCGATGGTCAGGTCGACCGAAATGGTGAAGAGTTTGGTTCGGCCAAAGGACATCGTTGACCAACAATGGTTGATGGTCGGTGTTGACTGAATTTCGTGAAGTATCAATCACCAACAGAAATCATCGATATTCGATGGGTCGGTGGTCAAGCGTCGGTTGATTTGGTGAATTTTTTCAATCAAGCAACAAAATTCGTCGATGATCAATGAGTTGATGGACAGGCGTTGGCCGATTTGGCGAGGTGTTTGGGTCGTCCAATAAAACCAGTCGATGGTCGATGAAGAAAAGAGGGTGATGATGTGTCATGCCATGTCAGCATCCACATGCCATGTCACGTCACCCAATTTGACACCTTGAGATGACATGTCATGCCATGTCATCATCCACGTCCCATGCCACATTAGCAATTGTCACATCATGCAACAGAAGTGGTCAATGGTCGATGGTTAGGATGGTCGATTTGAGGAAGTGTTTTTTACAGTCATTGGGGATCGTCGATCATCGATGGGCCAATGGTCGGGCATCGGCCGAATTAGTGAGGGGTTCTTTTTGCCAAGAAATATTGTCGATGGTCGACTGTCGAATCGACCAATTTTAGATTAATGTACAAATCAATTGTCGGGGGAATGGACCGATGGCCGACGATTGCATCGGCAGATCGAGGAAAGTGTGTTGCGGTGCACACCTAAGGAAGAACATCGATCATCGATGGTCGATGCAGTGCGGATCAATGGCTTAGATTTCATGTGATTTGAAATCAACAATTCAAATTTAAAGAGTTGTTACAGTAGTAAATTAGTCAAATTTATGCAAATTTTTGTGGTTTTTGAAAGTCCTTAACTTGTGAGACGTTCTTTATGCCCCAAACGATGTTTTTATCCAATCAAAAACCATAAGAACATAGTGTACCAAGGTACACATTGTATTTATAGCTCAAATAAAATAACCCAGAGTTATCCAATGAGCTAAACAGTTCGCAAAACGGAGCTTGTATGAGAAAGTTACAGCCAAAATAGTGAGGGTAAAAGTTTGGCACCAAAATTTACTTCCTGAGGGCATAACTCCATGCTCAGAAGTTTGTTTTAGGCACAGGAGAAATAAATGGAAATATTATGACCCACATAAGCCAACTGTGGAATCATATTTTGGTTATGGGTACCTCAAAATGTGTTGGGAGAGAAATAAGGCACTTGTAGCATGCGGGGATAAATTGGGTAAAACAATCTAAACTTCTCTAGACCATAACTTTCAACTCAGGACTCGAATTTGAGAAAGTGAATAGTTGTTGGAAAGGTATTAAGGAGTAAAAAAACATATTTCTACCCAGAATTTTGAATTGGGAAATAAAAGTTCTTAGAAATTAATAAAGATATTTATGTAGCAATGAAAGAGTCAAATTGGCAGCATGTAAATGTTGTGACTTTTCGCTCAGAATTCAGTTTTGAGGCATGGTTACATTCGTTGGTAAGCTATTTTAGAGAGGAATGCACCTAAGAAATCAAATTTTGATTTGGTGCATTGTGTCATTCATAAATTGATGAAGAAACAACTTGTATTATATATGATGAAATGTTTTATGCTATACAAATTCTAACAGTAACTATTACATGCACATTTCTTGCAGAATTAGAGGTATAGGAAAGGAACTTTGGTTCTTATATGAGGATTGGAGTTATGGAATATGCTTAGAGATCTTACAACCATGAGAAGAGATCATAGGTCTTCATGTCAGCATGGGGAATGTTGAGACAAAGTCAAATGGAAGAAGAGATAGGCAGGATCATGTCACTGTGAGAAGCCTACATAGAGAAGTGCAGAGCTATAGAGCTGATAATGAAAGGATTATGAAATATCAGGAAGATACACTTTAGAGCTTAAACATGTTGCATAAGCATATCAACAAGGACTCTAGCACCAAGCAAGAAGATAGTGCTAGACAAGTGTCAACATCAAGATCCCATAGAAAAAGGGATGATCATGGAAATGATAAGCAGTCGAGAAGCATGAGCAAGCGCCATCATTTTCCAAGGAAATCCACTAGAATAACTCATGCAAATTCAAGGCCAGAGAGAATCCCAAGTGTGTCTCTTGTTAGGAGGCAAAGGAGAATTCCTGAGACAAACATCTTGGAAGGTGAGCTCAGGAAGATTAAGCCACCCACTTTCAATAGTGAGCATCGGAAAGGAAAAGAGGTCGAGTGAGACGAACAAAGTTCGCTCACACAAGATTAATCCCAAAATATCTGGAATATAGTAACCAAATCCATATGGACAAATATATATGTAATGAATAATAAGATATAATATGAGATAATGAGATTACAATTGAGAATGAGGGCCTGCTTATATACCCACGCAGGGGTGCCCTTTACCAATAGTCATGTCCTTGTCGATCTTGCAACTTCTGTATTGACTTCTGGTTATCTGGAAGGATCACTTCTGATATGTCCTTCAGGTCTTCTGATGATGGAGCTTCTGAAATTGACTTCATTGTAACGTCCTGTAATGTGAATTTCTTCTTCTTATAAGAGAATGTTAAAAACTTTCTCTTTGTGTTGAA
>JASDQU010240905.1:0-11110 GCA_032191745.1 Picea mariana
CGTGCTTTGTTTGTATAAAGCTGGCATTTGTCGCATCGCTTGACAGCATGGATGCAGTCATGAAACAAATTAGGCCTGAAGTACCATGCGTGAATGATTTTTTGGGCGGTGGACATATATGAGAGGTGACCACCGCAAGCGCCGCTATAGAAATCGTTCAAGACTATGTCAGCTTCGTGGATGGTAAAACATCGTCGAAGAATGGTGTCAAGCTCGCGTCGATAGAGAACGTCTCTGATGAGGAGGTATCAAGGGGTCTGATGGCGAATATGTCGATGATCATATCAAGAGAGATGAGACCCAAAATTCTATGTATGAAGGTAGATGAGGAGGTCCTCGTACTAGGGGTCATCGGAGAGGATGAAGAAGAGGTGTTCGTTGGGGAAATCCTCATTGATGGGAGAAGATTTAGCGTCCGAGGGAAAAGGCGTAGTGAGTTTGGCTAGGACGAGAGCTTTCTTTCTTTTGGGAGTAGAGAATTCCAGATCGTATTCCTGGAGGATAATGATCCATCGGGTAAATTTTTCATTAATCTACCGTTGACTAAGCAATTATTGCATGGGGTTGGAATCTGCTACGACCTTGGTAGTTCGAAGCATAATATAATGTCGTAGTTTTTGGACTGCGAGGAAAACTGCTAGTGCGAGTTTCTCATCATGATTATACTTCAAGGGTGGCCCTGAAAGGTTTTTACTAATGTAGTAAATGAAATGTTCACGCTCATCATCCCTTAATTGTACGAGGACTCCTGTTACTGAGACAACTGAGGCTGATAAGTAGAGGATGTAATCGCGATCATAGTCTGTGGGACTAATCAAAGAGGCATTGGATAAGGTGGCTTTCAAATCATCAAAAGTTGATTGAGCATGATCGTCCCATCGGAATGGGATATCATGACGCAGTAAGCGAAGAAAACCATGTGCGCGAGTGGCCTAGTCTGGGACAAAGCGATGTAGAAAGTTGGCTTTGCCTTGCAAGCTTCGTAGTTGGCATAAATTCCACGGTGGGGGGATTTCTATGATAACTTGGACCTTGAGGGGGTCCACCGTGATGACGTGTTGGGAAACAATGAACCCAAGGAGGCATCCAACCATGACACAAAAGACACACTTGAGGGGGTTCAAGCGGATATTGTACTGGCGACTTCATTGGAAAACGATGCGTAAGTCGTCTAAATGTTGAGTTCGTTTTTTGGATCGAGTAGTGAGGTCGTCCAAATAAGCAAGGATGATGCAATAAAGATCATGGAAAACATAGGTCATGGCCCGTTGAAATGTAGCACCTTCATTTTTGAGTCCAAAAGGCAGGACGCAATAAGCAAAGGTGCCCCAAGGGGTAGTAAAAGCGGTTTTGTATTGATCTACTCGATGAATTTGGATTTGATTGTAGCCAGAGAACTTGTCCATAAAGGACAATGCCTCGTGGCTGGCACACTCATCAATGATTTGGTCGATGAACGACGTTGGGAAGTTGTCTTTGGGACAAGCATGGTTGAGATCGCGAAAGTCTGTGCAGACGCAAATAATGCCCTGTTTTTTGTTAACGAGGATGGGGTTGAAGACCTTAGAAGTGTACACAGTGGGATAAATGAAACCGACAACACGTAACTTGTCAATGACTTTGATAGCCACAACTTTGGATGGGTGAAGGGGGCGTTGATGTTGACGAACTGGGGCGACATCTGGCCATTTTTCGATTCGATGTTCGATTATAGAAGGATCGAGGCCAGGCATCTTTGTATATGACCAAGCAAAAATATCCCAGTATTCTTGAAAGAGAGCTGTGTAAGCAATGATTTCTTCAGGGGAGCATGCAACGCCAATGGTGATTTCTTCTACGATTCTCGGTTTAATGGAAATGTCAATTTTGACGGTGGGGGAGATGTTGGCCATGTTTCCTTCTTTAAAATCATCTGGGGCAGGGATAGGGTTGTTGAACCGGTCTATATGCCCTGAAGGAATAAAATCCTTGGTTTCGATTGCATATATGGAGGCTTGTATAAGAGGGTGAAAGTCCTCGTGTGAGAGAAAAAAGTGCTTGATGATGGAGTACATTCCAAGGGCAATCAAGAGTAGTTAGTTCTTCCAAGATATCTTAGTCGCAGTGAAAAATGCGAGAATATAGAGGATCCTGGGGGATGGTAGGAAGAACTGTCAATGGAGAAGTGTCATTGGGATCAGGGGATGAGGATGTAGAAGCGACATCGTGTAAGGGATGTGATGTTTCGCTGGACATAAACCAAATGTCAAGACACTGTGGGTGACAAACTGTGGTGGCAGGCAAGATCTCTTGTGGGAAATTTACCAGAGAATTGGGAGGATTCGGGAGAATATCCTTAGACAGTCAAAATGTGAACCATGGAGGGATGGGAAGTGACTCGGGTTCAGGGGAGGAGACATTGACAATATTTGGAGAGTGGATGAGGGGAGTAACTTACGTCACGATTGGTGAGGTGACCAAATGAGGTTGAATAGGGGTTGATTGACGACCTCGGTTTTCAACAATCAAAGGACACTGGTATGTGAAATGAGCAAGTGAGTCATAGAGAGCACAAGGACATCTCATCTACTCGGGCACTGACAAAGATACATAACAAATGTCAGTAATGTGAGCATCAGTAGGGATTGGCTGAGAGGGATCTGGCCAAGATGTTTGGCGTACTGCGGCTAACGTTTGGCAAAATTGAGGTAGAGTTGGGAAATGATGAGTGTAGTGGCCATATTTTGAACAGATGGCACAAGCGAATTTGGTTCGCAACCTTTTAGTGCTTGCGGTGGAGGACTCCGTAGTAGCAGCGGATGTAGTTAGTGGAGTGGCGAGTAATGTGGTTTCTCTAGGGAGCTGGATCAGATTGCGTAACTCGGGAAGAGTAGGACATTTATTAGTGGGGTGTCCTTCTCTTTTGCATAGTGCACAAGGAGGTTGAACTCGAGGAGGGGGTGGATCTATGGGCTCGTTCTTCCTCTGTATGCCCCCAATGGTGGCGGTGGTGCCAAAAGTAAGGGGTGAGGATGGTGTGGTAAGAGCCTATACTGGATCTGCATCAGTAGTCCCTCTGTCTGAGGAGGGAGAGATGGTGTGGGAACCATAACGGGTGGATGGAGATATCATACATGGATGGAAAGAACCATGTTTGGAAGGGTGAGAGTAGCAGCTACCTAGAATGCTTGGACTCCAGGTGGGGGGTAGAAAAAGGGAATCTGGGTAATGGCTTGGGGGACTGTCTCCCAAATTGGGATTTTCCCTTGGCGGGGCGGGCGGCGCGGAATTCATAATAGGTGGTGCAGTGAGGTTCTCAAGGAACTCTTGAGGTAATAGTTCTTTGAGTGGTGGAACTTTGATGTGGGGAGGGGCCTCAGTGAGAGGAGTATTGTCTCCAATATCTGTTCCGTTCGAGGAAACTACACACACTTGAGCCAAAATAGCAGGGTGTAGGAGAGGTGGTGCTCCATGATATGCCCGCAACAAGGATGGGTCCTTGAATATTCTAGGGCCCATGTCGATGACCGAAAAAGAATCTGAGCTAGTGCAGACAAGGGGGAGAATGTTATCAATGTTGGTGGAGTGATTAGGCTCGTAATGTGTAAGTTGATCGATGGTGATGATTTTCTCGTTGTGGGGGAACATCATTGTTCAAAACATAGAATAGGTTACCGCCTTCATAGCGTACATGTAGCTACGTCCAAACAAGATATTGTAATCAAGTGGGGCGTCGATAACTTCAATATTGATGAGGATGGTTTTTTCCCCAAGTTCTACAGGAAAATTTTGGAAGAGCCCTTCGGGGTACGATGGGCGATCGTTGTAAGCTCTCAAGGTGATGGCAGATGGTACTAGATCAGGTGAGTCGAGTTTTGGCCATACTACTTTGGACATGATGCATGTGGATGCACCTTCATCGATGATGAAATGATGAACTGCGATGTTCCAGATCTTAACTTGTATCTTAAAATGTACCAGGGTGGGGAGGCATGGTTCTCCGCTATTTAGATCAAAGTTGATGAGTCGAGTATCAACTGGGTCGACGTTCCCCAAGGTAGAAAGCAAGGATTTTCGCTGAGATGAAAAGGTTTGGAGGACCTCCAATACATACATGGTTGCAGAAGACTGTGCGTAGTCATTGACCAGACTGTAGTTATGTGTTGCCCTAGTATGAGGGTTATGTACATTCCGTCGTAACGACATACGAGGTATACGAGGGTTGGGTTCAGTGCTAGGACGTGGAATCATCAATGGTTGTCCGGCTGTCATTGGAGCTATTTCTGATGTGGTTGGGGTAGAGTCAGGAGGCATGCTGTATTGACGGATGCGTGTTTGCAGAATAATCTCTTCTTCACTGGTAAAGAGGATACTGCGATCGACTGGATTTCCGGTTTGATGGGGACTTGGGTTTTGATACTGCCCCATTTGGGATGGAATAGGGTGTACTTCCTATAGGGTATTCATCACACCTTGGTGTGGAATGGGGTTTTGCAAAATGACCGGGGGTGGTTGTTGCAAATACTGTTGTGGGGCCTGCTGAGGGGTAGGTGGCACTGGAGGACTTTGCGCGTTCATGGATTCTTTCTTCTGTTTGAAATCAACAATTTGGGGGAAATGGTGGGTATAATTTCCATACTCACCACAAAGAGCGCAAGGGAAGTTAGTTCTGAGGTTATTGTTCTCCCCTTGTTGTGGTTGATTTTTATTGTTGCCCCCTTGGGGGTTTTGGTTGCCTTGATTCTGGTTGCCACGAGCGGGATGGTTTTGTTGGGGGTTATTTCCCCCTAGTCTCGGGTTGTTGTTGTTTCAGTTTTTCCCTTTCTTCTTGGCATTATTCGACGGATGGGTCGGATTTTTTGTATTCAATTGTTCAAAACTTTGAAGCTGTTGAATGGGAGAAGGTTGAACAAAGTCAACGTTGACCTATGGTTGTCCTGGTGGAGGAGAAACCCACTGTGGAGGACCAGGGAATGGAAAATGTGGATTGTTTTGTGGAGACGATCCATATGGTTTGTAGGAAGTTGAAGTGCTTCCACTAGTGCTAAGGTTGTATGCAGAGGTAGAAGGGGAACGCATACTTGGTTGAGTGGTCGAATGCATCATGGGTACTGGTGAGGGTCAACTCATTGGTGGAGGGGTCGCACCATGATATGACTATTGGTGAGTGGGAGGAGGCTAATAAGACGTCCCTACATATGGTTTTGGATATGGATGTGCACCATAAGTGGGTGATGGGTGGTCATAAGGATTGAGATGGGTCGTAGAACCAATCAACCCATTCGCAGCGTGGTACATCCCAGGTTTGTCCTGGCCAAATGGTATGGGTCTGGGTGCATCAGGAAATACTATATATAGGTAACCTGATTGAGCATAGATGAGGTCAAACTGTTGAGCCTTGCTAATGGCCTCCTTTTCTGATCGAGGAAAAGTGGATGCTACATCCTTGGAAATAACAGAGACAAGCGATTTGAGAAACCAATCAAGACGTTGTTCTTTGGTGGTTTCTACTTTACAAAAACTACGTCGTCGATGCCATTCATGGATGTGATTGGCTATATGGGTAGCAATGGTTTGTTTGAACTCGGAGAGAAGCTCCAAGCCAGTATCGTGACAAACTGGTAGTTGGAAAAAGGACAAAAAGGCCTTGGCCAATGATTCAAAGGTCACATGGGACCTTGATTTTTCGTCCACATACCATTTGGCTTATGGGCCCATGAGAGTTATTTAAAATAACCTCAATCAGATGGAATCATCCATGATGTTGTTTGAAGAGAACCATAAGTGGAAGGTCATAACATGGTTGGCGGGGTCTTTCCCTCGTTTTCCTTCAAACTTTGGAATGTCTGAAGGCTATTTGGTAGGCATATTAGGCCAAGTGGCATCATGAAAAATGGGATCATTCATGGGTTTGGTTAAATCAGGAATGTTGAGGGATGCCAAGTACGACATAGGGAGATTTGATGGAGGATTAGTTCCAGCCATTGTGTGAGCAGGTAGTGGACCTGTCCCTTGAGAGAGATTTGGTGGGGTTGTACTTCGCCTTTGAGAAGAAGTTTGACCCCCACCTCCTTGTGAAGGAGAACTAGTGGATGGATAGCCTTGGGAATTTGACCTAAGCAAAGTGGAACCAAGCAAAGCAGATACCAAAATAGTATCACTCATGGGGGTGTGAGATGGTTGAGTCGGTGAGTTGGAAAGACTAGGGACTCCTCCTAGAATAGGAGGGAGATTTTGCAAGCATCTGGAATGATGGAGATTTTGTGGGTCCCCTATGGTTTCCGACTAGCAAAGTGAATGTGTGCAAATGGTAACAAAATAAATGAACAAGAACTTTATATATTTTGGACCTTCACAAGATAGTATAACTCACAATTGCATGTAATCGAATGGACATCATACATAAATCAATTGTAAATAAACAAGCATGTGGATATCTGGATTTTGTCCGCGTGGGGGAACAATAAAAACAATTGCTTGTGTCCTAAAAGACGTATCCTCTTTCCTCTCAATCAGCACTGGGTCTTCCAATAACACTCAATAGTGGGGTCAGAAGCCACCAGAAGAGGAACTATTGAAGGTTGAAGTAATCAATTATAATGAGGGGTAGAGGGTGCATATCCCAAAAGAGCTGGCAATATTTCCCAATAGACACACAAAATATGATCAAGGTGCGATTGCAACCCACAATCACCACTTGGGTAGATGTCCTAAGTTTTGGCCACTAGGTACCTCGGTCAAAGTGAGACATTTAGATTTTCGGCCTCAGAAATGGGTCACGGGTTGGATGCCCTCACAAGAGTTGGGTGACTCAAGGAGAGATGCGCATAATAACCAGATCTCGGCCTTCGACCCTTCATGGGTATCTCCATGTCTTATGGTGTAGGAACACTTGAATTGGAGGATTTGAAAGTTCCCTATTTCTCAACTTCTATTGTTTGAAAATGTGAGAACCTGATAACGAGGGGTTATTTGGATGCCAACCCTCGAGGTGCTACCTAGACTAAAAAAATTATTTTGGCACCCCCTGTGGAGGAAAATTTAGTGCTTTCTTAGAATTTCTTTAGATGTGGTGGGCTGAGAGACTGGGGTCATGGACCAACCTCGTTTGAATTAATTGGGTGTGGATACTTTCCAAAGAAGTAGTCGGATCTTTGAGAATTCCTTTGGAGGAAACCTACTTCGACCTCCACTATTCAAATAGAAATTGTGTGTGTGAGGAGTGGCTTTGTGTGCAAAAAAGTGACAAGTGTGCAAAGATTTTAATAAGTTAAGAGTGAGATTGAAACATGTGGACTTCTTGTGGTCCTTACAAATCTTCTTTACCTAGATTATTATGTGTCTTTGGTACAACCTTGTGGAATATTTAAAGCCCTAAAGAAATAGCAATGTGGACATATGGGTCCTTACAAATCTTTTAAACTCTCTAAAATGTTGTCTATACTAAGAAAGCTTTGAAACTATCCTAGATTGTAGACATGTGGGCATGTATGGGCCCATTACTTTGATATTTAAACTTCCCTAGATTGTGATCTAAACTAAGAAATCATTTTAAGAAACTATCCTAATATTTACAAGCATGTGGGCATGTATGGGCCCTTACAAAACTTTAAGATGTTTTCAAAAAATTAAGAGGAACCCCAGGGGGGCTTTGTCCTCTCCGAAAGATTTTGTTAAGGGATATGAAACTTCCTTTCAACCTCCTTTTTGATTCCTAAGATCACACTAGGGTGCGAGGGAAGAGCATACTTGAGGGTCAAAATTGGTTTGTAGTCCCAATTTAAATGATTTGTGTATGAACGCAATAACTTCAACTTAAAATTTTACAAGCCAAATGATCCATCCATGTGGCAACAAAGCAAAAGAGAAGAATAGTGATTATTTTTAACCCCTAAGTGCCTATGTTAGCTAACCTTTCATATGGGAAAGGACTCTAAGTGGAGTGTAGTTGCCTTACAAAGTGCATAAAAATACAAATATGAAGGCTAGGGGCTCTCAAACCATTCAAAAGACCCTAACAATTTTGAAAAATTGGACTTATGCGTGGGTTACAGTTCTGACATGCGTGCAGAGAGCACACAATGCGCATAGTGCATAGAGTAATGAGGCCTATTTTGCACATAGTGCACATCTGTGAGCAGGAAAAGCCGCACACTTCCTGTCACGCGTCGGGGAAGAAATTTGCGAGTGAAATACTCCTTCCTCAGCTCTGAATTTGGAGTTTGGTAGGTTGGGCTAGGCCGGTTTTGGTAACTGCAAGTCAAAATAATCAAAATGAAGTGCTCTCAAGGCTCAAATAGGGAGGAATTTGATACCAATCCCCAGTATGGTTGCCAATATGTTGTGTTGGTTTTGTCACTTGGGTGAGCAAAACAACAACACTTGCATGTCTAGATAAGCCTGCTAGACAAGACAAAAGTTTGTGAGTGGATTAGATAAGCCAAACACATATGAAAAAAAGAAATAAAACTAAAACAACTAAGAAATAAATGTTAGAAAGCATGAAAAACTTAGAACCATGAAAATCAAACAATGACCAACATAATGCTACCAATGGATCAATAGATTAGTAGACAAAACATCGTAAAGAAAGTCAGGGACTTATGAGTCCCCTCTTCCTCCTTGGGAGGGCTCTTAAGTTCCCTAATTGAGAGCTCTTCTCTTTACAATGGAAGAAATGGCAAATGGCGAAGAAAAATAATGCCTACTCCCTCAAGAGGTGAGTTGAATTGCCTATTGCAATTGTGCTTGAAAGCTCCAAAGAGAAAAGAGGATTCTCAAGGCATAATTCTTGCAGCATAAAAATAGCTTGAAGATCTTGGTTTCTTAGTACACCCATGGCTCTTATTTATAACATTCATACATGGAAAAATGTAATTGGTTCATAGTGTGAACAAGGGGCCTTTTGGGGCACCCTCTATCCCTTGACCAACCTCCAAGCTAGATTTCTCTTATATATGAGTGTCATATCACATTGGGGGTAAAACTGGAAGTGGCTGAGGGGATGACAAGATCCATAAATGCATCGTTCATAGAACTGCATGAATTTTCTCATACACAGTCGTGCATTTTTCTCATAGTGCGCGTTGAGACATGTGTTGGTCTACGCACTGCGTGCACTCCCTTTGGTGATTCTGTGCATTCTGATTTTTTACCCCAATTACATAGTTTTTTGCCTTCTGGATGAATTTTAGTGTTGTAGGTGGACTAAGAGTTGTTGGCATTGATTTTTTTTCCTTAACCATTTGTGTGCAATGTTGCAGACTATTTTTCACTGATAACACATATAATACAATGAACATTTCCTTTTCATAAATGGATTTGAGTAAGTTCTTTCCTTTAAGTCGGTTGCTTTCAAAGGAAAGGGGCCTTCCTTCTTGATTTAAAATTGCACCAATGCCAATCCCTGAGGCATCACACTCCACAATAAAGGTTTTTGTGAAGTCGGACATGGCTAGGATAAGGGTTATACACATAGCCTCATTTTTTTCACAATCTTTGGTTACTTATTGAGTCTAAGTAAATGCCTCCTTTTTTAATAATGTTGTTAGAGGTGCTGCTATTTGAACATAATTCTTGACAAACTTGCGGTAATAGCGTGCCAATCCCAAAATACTCGAAGAGCTTCAAGGATTTTGGAATTGGCCATTCCATCATAGATTTAGTTTTGTTAGGTTCCACTTTGACACCTTCATGAGATACAATATGACCCAAATATTCAACTTCTTGAACCCCAAAGGCACACTTGGAAATCTTCACATATAGTTGTGGTTCTTTCGATAGTTTTAAGACCATGTCAACATATTGTACATGTTCTTCTCGATATTTTTTGTAGATTAGTATATCATCAAATAATACTAACAAATTTTATGAGGAAGGTTTTGAAAATAGAATTCATCAAGCTTTGGAATGTGGAAGGTGCATCAGTAAGGTCAAACGACATCACCAAAAACTCACAATGACCTTCATGTGTTCTAAAGGTTGTTTTAGGAATGTCTTGTTGCCTCATTATGGTTTGATGACATCCATAACAAAGATCCATCTTGGTAAATAATATTGCTCCTTGCAATTCATCTAACAATTCATTGATGACAGGAATATGAAACTTATATTCACTACAAAGAGAACACCTTCTAGCGAAGGTTTTTGCAGAGGTTTTTAGTGTTACAAAATTTGACAAAGTTTTCAAAAAAACTTCCGCTACAACCTCCTCTATTGTTTGCAGAGGTTTTAGCTGAGGTTTTAATGAATGTTCCATATAACTAAAACAAAATGGGCGGGTAGAGGTTGTAGCGGATTTATTTATTTATTTTTCGGTGCTTTTATTGTCAAAACGTAGCGTTGCGCCATTAAATAAAATGCCTCGGTGTGTACCTAAAACTAAAATGCACCAACAAGACCTTATATAAAATTTCTTGTAACATACATAAAACCCAAAAACGCACCGGTGTGCCATTACATAAATTGTCGATGCATACATAAAACAAAAATGCACTAGTGTGCCATTAGATGAAATGCCTTAGTGCGTACATAAAACGAAATCACACTGATTCGCCATTACATTACTGCCCCGATGCATACCTATGAATAAAATGCACTGGGGAAGTTATAATTATTACGCCCCAGATTCCCATTTTGTTTTATACAACGCCAATGTGCTTGTATTTTATGTTTGTCCCAATGCTTGTATAATTTGTACGTTTCAGTGCTTGTATTACCCTGTGCACTGAAAGGTACTGAAATCTTGAATATTCGAGGTGAGATGTCCGCGTCATCCTTTGTTTCAAAGCACTGGTGCTTTTATTACATATAATGCATTAGTGCATTTATTTTATTCAATGCATCGATGCGTTTAATTTATTTAAAGCACCGATGTTGTTATTATATTTAAAAAACCGATGCGTATTTATCACATGCTCACCGTAAAATTTTAAAACGATATATATTATCACACATTTTATGCATCGGTGCTTCAGTATAATCAATATGCACTAGTGCCTCAATATACCTAATATGCACTAATGTGTATAACCCTTTAAAAAGCATCGATTTCTATATTATTTCAGGCACGATTTTGTGAGTTCATAAGAATGCACCGATATATATATATATATATATATATATATATATA
>JASDQU010240905.1:19072-57187 GCA_032191745.1 Picea mariana
ATCAATTTCCAAGCACGTGAATGATAATAAAGCCTCAAAGACAATAGACAATGTAAATAAGTATTGGTTGAAGTAAAATTGCAACAAATTATTAGTTTACAACAACAATTTATCCTTTGTAACAACCACAAGAAACACTACTCAAAATAGCATGCAAGCACAATGAAAACTTAACATTTATTCCATAGATCAATTAGCACTTTCCTAGAGAAATTTCTAAGTGTGTTAAGTCAATGTTAGTTGAGTGTATGCAGAACATTACAAGGTTCAAGATGGCTGTAGAAATATATTTGTAACAACATCAACACACTTAGTCAATTCAACTAAGTTAGGGTTAAAACTAGTTAGTGGAAGCTTGGAATAAAAGAGTGCAAGAGTTGTTTTGATCAATTCCTTTAACAGGAGAAAGTAGAAATCAATGCCTTTTGGGCTTATGGAGTCAATTATAGCAACAAATTAACTTGGAGAAACAAATGATAATAATGGTCAAAGGATAAAGAGATAAATGCTAGAGGTGTTGGCACTTCAAAGCTTCAAGCATTCAAGTCTCAAAGATGAATTACACTAGAGAATAAACACGTTTAGACCCTAGCGAATCCTTCTCTCCTTGGACTATTGAAATATATTATTGCAACTAGAAACTAGAATAAGGCTACTAAAGTGATAGCACTTTAGGGATTTAGAAGCCTATCCTAGATAAGGTATCCTTGACAATTTAACAAGTAGAAAGACTAGAGAGAGAAATAAGCACTTAATGTTTCTCTCCGAGGGTTTTAAGCAAACAATTTCATAATCTTCAATATGAAACAAGTAAAATCACCACAAGCATTTATTACATAAACAAAATTGTAGATTTTTTACATACTTCACCAAGAATAACCAAGCCAAAACCCTAGTTGAAGACTTTCCACCACCAAAATAGCCAAAAGACATCACAAGAAGCTTCTTCAAGAAGGTGTGCACTAGTAATTTCAGCCAAGTACCCCAATCCAATAGGGTGAAAATTTCAAACCTCAACTCCTCTTGTGAGGAAGAGATATGATGAAAAATGATTTGAGTCTATCCATACTTGTATGGGAAATCCTAGCCCCATTAACCCAAAATTTGTGTCTTTTCACAAAATTGAGCCTACTTCATAAATTGCTCATTAAAATTACAAAAAAATTATTTTTTACAAAGAATAACCCTAAAAAGGGTGACATCATATCTTCTAGGGTGATGTTATTCTCTCAATGAGGGATGTTGAGCTAGGAAAGTGTAATGTTAGGCTTCCAAAGGCCACATACCATGCCCACACATGCCAAAATCCTCATCAAGCATCTCCCACATCATCCATCCATCAAACACTAGCCCCAGGTGACATCATGGGCTATGAGGGTGATGTCCAAGCCTCTAAAGGCTAGCGTCCAATTGTGGGAGGATGGAAACTAATCTCTTGGGCCATGCCAGAGTGCCTCCAAAGGCAACGACCCCCTTTCTTCATTGTGTAACTAGTGATCACAAGCCTGCCCCATACGTGGGGTCTCTACATCCATCATTGGGATCCAAATCCCTCATGAAGGTCTGAACAAATCATCTCCTCATGAATACTTGTTCATTGGGAAATGTCCCGCAAAGAAAAATAGATACGCCCTCCAAGGGTCCATAAGTCACAAGAATCATGCCAAGTAAGCCACGTATAATAATCAAACCACCCGAACAAGTGCCTCAAACCCCCTTTTTCAAACCAAACAAATGCTCAAAGACCTTATGCAATTTGTCAAATTTAGGTGTGGGAGGGGTGTCAAGGCATCTTATTGGGCCAAAAAATCCTCATGTCAAGGACGTTTCCCAAGGGAAACCCATCTAAGCCATGTATGAGTATAAGGTGGAGTGGGGTAAAATTTTTGGGCATGGGGTTTGTTATTGCACAGTATGTACTTGCCCAAAGCCCAAAGTAAGTGAGGCAAGATTGGCGTAACAAGGGGGTGACCTATCACTGTCACCTTAATAGGAAACCCCTTTCTGTTTAGGATTATGTTTTGTTTACCCCAAGGGAGACGTCCCTAGTGACCTAAAGGGCTGATGAAACTAAGACAAGGATGCAAGAATGCCCCCCTCTCACTGGTCACTCAAGTCAAAAGGTCTTTATGTCTTAAGAGATGAAGCAAATGTAATGATTGAAGTGCACCTGCCCAGAACAAGACAACAAGAAAAAATATGACAGTTTCAAGTACAAAATGATGTTAGTGCTTCAATAAGACAATGAACCTTTGAAATATATGTTGGCTAATATAAAATTGCAGCAACATAAAATTTTACAACAACAATAAGAATTTTATAACAATTGCAAGAAATATGCCTTAAAATTTCTTGAAAAGACAATGAAAAGGTAGCTTTTACTAGGAAAAATGATAATCAATTTTCACAAGAAATTTCTTAAGTGTCTAGCTAACATTAAAGGTCAGTTTTGCAGAAAATTTGTTGGAGTTAGATGGTTGTAGAAATCCTTTGTAACAACAACAAATATATTAGTGATCTAGGCTAAACTAGGGTTAGAAATAGTTAGTGAAAGCTTAGGAGAAGAGTGTTTAATCAATCCTTCAATAAGAGAGAGGCTAGAACTAGTGCCTTCTAGGGTTTATGGAGTCACGTGGACAACTTCTTATAAGGTTGCAATTCAATTTTGATAATGCACAAAAGTATAAGAGGGAGAATGCATAGAAGAAGCAATAACTTAAGTCCCCAATGGATTTACCTCAAGAAACAAGATATTAAGGTGTAGGCAATTCTAGGCCCTAATACCTTTCTCTCCTTAGGATTCTTATGGAATAAACTTAGGAAAATATAACTAGGTCAAAACCTTAGAGTGCTAGCAATTTAGGGCTCTAGGGTTTCACTAGTGACTAGATCAATTCAATGAAAATGATCCAGGTGGATATCGGTGGCCACCCACCTTTTCCAAATGGCTTAAAACAGTTTTCTGGCAATTTTGGTAACTTACTATTTTTTAGCAGGTTTTAACTTCCGGGGCCATTTTGAGGCCCTAAACGATGTTTTTCGGGAAAACATGTTTGCAATATATAATTTCCTTTGATATTGCACCTAAAATGAATCTCCTTGACAATACCTTTCCAACGAGTTATCATATGCCTAAAATGAAGATCGTATGCAAAAGTTACGACCCTAGGAAGTTGATGCACTAACTTACCCAAACGGGGCCCACATGACTTTTGGCGCTTCATCTCCTAGGGTTAGGTTTTTGGATTTCTAGGGATTTTGGCCTCCCTGCTTATTGTAAAAAGGCCTTCAAAGCCTCATTGTAATCATCTTCTTGCGAATGCGAGTAGCCGTCACATCTCTTCTTAGAGATACGCTGCCACCATTCTAACGAGTCTTTCACTCTGTATTTTTACAGTCTCTGTACATTTCTTTCATTAATAGAAATCGTGTATTACTGTATCTCTGTGTTTATGGTTGCATCTCTGATATATTTCTGTTATATTATTGGGTATCCACGATATCTCTGTGCATTTCTTTATTATATCTTCGCTCTCATTTGTGCCGAAAATAATCCGGATCAGAAAAGATTGGCAAATAGAGAGTAAGAAAGTAATAATTTACGTTCCTTACTTCAAGCATTAAGTATACCATGCAATTTCATAATCTTGTATGAGCAAATAAAACCATACATAAACCATTCAATAGATGACAAAAATGCAGATTTTACTTACTTGCACTAAGAATAATCATGAAAATACTTTGCAAGATTACCATAAAAGCTTCCAAGATTGATCCAACTTGCAAAAATTAGCCTTATACATGAGTGCGCCTCACAATTTCAGCCAATAGCCCTTACTAGGGCACAAATTTCAGACCTCTCCTCTTGTGTGAGGAGTTGTGATGTGTAAAATGAAAGTACTTTATGTTTATTTATACAAAACTGGTGACTTTTAATTAATTTTAGGTCAAAATAAGGTCGACTTGGCCAATTTACAAATAAATTCAAATTGACATAATAAAAAATAATTATGATCTAAAAACACCTCCAAGGGTGACGTCATGCCCTTCTAGGGTGACGTTGATGCCCTAAGGTGGAACATTGGGCCTAGAATGTAGAACGCTTGGCCTCCAAAGGCCCTAGATGATGCCCACACGTGCCGCCAAGATCACAACTGCCTCCAAAATGAAAACCCTAGATGTGGATGATGTCCAAGGTCATGATGGTGACGTCTTGGGCCTTCAAGGTCTAGAGTCCATGTGGAAGAGCAAGATCCCCCTGGGTCTAGGTCTTCCAGGGTGCCTCCAAAGGCAACGTCCTTCTTTCTTCTTGGTGCAAATAACTGATGTCTTCTTTCCCCTGGATGGGGTTACAACATCCATCTATGGGATTTAATCCCCCATGAAGGTCCAAGCTAGTCATTCCCTCATGTGTACCTGTCCACTGGGCAAGGTCCTACAACAACAACAAGTAAGCCCTCCAGGGGTTCATAATTCACATGTATCATAGCATGTAAATCACATCCAATAATTAAATTACCCAAACATGTGCATCAAACCCCCCTTAACCCAGAAAAATGCTCAAAGATATTATGCAATTTGACAAGTTAGGTTTGAAGAAGGTCTTAGGGTGTCCTATTGGGCTAACCTTACTCAAGTTTGGGGCATTTCCTAGGTGGGAGCCAATCCAGGTCACGTAAGTGTATGAGGTGGCATAGAGTAAGTGTTTGGGCATGGGGTGCAATAATAACATGGAAATGAAGGTCTTACATGTGGGTGTCTTTGTAGAGGGAGAGATGCACCTTGTTATAGATGTTATTGTTTCCTAGCCCATTCATTGCCTTTTACTCTTAGGTTCATTGCTTTTGATCTTTTGCTCTTGTTCTTCAAGGCAGTAATTGAGGGACACTGTCCCGTCTTGATGACCAAAGGTGACAACGTTATCCACAAACATTTCATGGAGATGAGAAGGTTGGCTTGTGATGAGACCCCCTTTCTCTTGGTTATTCCACCAAGAGCCGCTACCCTAGTTTGGTGACCAGATAGGTGGTAGTGTCATACCACTACATGCCCATGGTCATAATAGGTCGAGTTGTGATGAGACCTCCTATCCACCAACTAGTACCTTGAGTGTTTATTTGTCTTATGGGTTCCCTTTTTTTATTGAGAAGTTTTATAATGCTTTCTTGGGAATCCTTGGGTGAAGCATCTCAAAGGTTTCAATAGGATTTTAACTCTTGCCAGCTACATTTACCCTCTGGGCCTTTAGCCCCTTCTTCCCACAAGGCAAGGTACAACCCTTCCTAGTGTGGCCAATCCCAATGCCCAGATAAAGGTAAGGAGAGAAGAGAGGAATAAATATGGAAAGTGGTAAGTATGGAGGGAACAGACGATGACCTTTAACAGACCCCCCAGTGGCAACCCATCTTAAAGGGAGATAAACTTACTAGGGAATCATGTCACCCTTCCAAGCATAAACAAGTCAAAGAGCATTATTTCCAAGCAAACATTATGAAATGAACGAGAATTCAATGCAACATATTCAAGTGCTTCAAGAATTAGAGTGACACATACCATGATACCCAGACTCATTACCTCATGGAGCAAGACTTATTGCTACTTCAAGAACAGGCTGGTGGGATGGATACTGCTGTTGTTGATAAATGGACTACACTGAAGAAAAGAGGGGCCCTCCAGGGCCATGCTCAAGTCATCTGACTCTCGGTACTCCATGTCTAGGAACTGTGGCCCTCAAGACATGATCTCCTTAGTTATCCCTAGGGTAGGGGATAACATGGTTCATGAAATACAAGGGTTCATCTTGTCTCATTTATGGGTTCCTTTGTAGAGGGTGTGTTGCACCTTTGTTTTCAATGCAAGCTTTTTTCCAAGCCCATTTATTGCCATTAATTAATTAAAGTCCAAAACAATTGGGTTTTGGAATTACTAAGACAACTGAGCCGGGGGGGTGGTGAATCAATTGTTACTGTGCTTAAACAATTTTATGCCTATTAAAATATTATTAACCTTCTCTAAGTGATCATCAAGATTATGCAAGATATGAGCAACATAAATAACAAACATCAATCAGACATATGATATACACAGAGACATATATTCACGAGGAAACCCATAAAGGGAGAAAACCTCTTCTTCTTCGAATGATAAGCAGTCTTTTAAGTTCTGTACATCATCTTTCTGTGAGCACGAACTCAAAATGAGGCTACAACCTCTTCTTTAACAAGCTGCAACTTGTTGAGAGCACCAACTCTCTGGTTTTTCTAGCACCCACTAGAAGGAAGCACCAACTCCCTGAGTGTTCCAGCACCAATTGGATGGAAGCACCAAATTCCAATCACACATGCACCAACCTATATAATAGAGAACAATGGTTCTCCCTTGCACCACCCTACCACCCTGGTTTTTTTGGCTGCAACCAGATGGAAGCTATAACTCGTGTTCAAGCACCCACATGAAACTCCAAGGACAATAGTCCTCCCTAGCACCACCCTACCACCCTGATTATAAATCTTTACTTGAATAATAACTTACAACAATACAGACATTTCAATGCTTACCACTTCTTCTCTGTTTTGAAATTCTGTTCTTCTTTTGTCTGTTCATGCTTGGCTCCACTTGCTGTCTGTCTCCATCCACTCTTCCTCTATTGTTCTCATGCTCTTAGGTTCTCGTACAGTCTTCCGTTTTCACCATTTCTTCTCTGTCCAGCTTATGTTCTTCATCTCTGCATCTTTCATCTCTGTTTCTTCTATCTACTTGATCACATACAGTTCAACTTATTTGACCGAGAAACAACAACCTCTCTCTGTCACGACATTTTTCTTTTATTCCTGCTCTCATTATCCGTTACACTCTGCATCTCCAACGCTCAAGTAGGGAATCTCAAAAACGATCATACATCATGATTCCAACACTCATGAACAATGATTCAACCACTCAGGAACAATGATTCGGTTAGTGTAACTAAATCGTAATTGATCAAGAAATCATGAAGTGAAACAACAACCCTTCGATCAGATTTTGTTTGATCAACACCGTTGGATTATACACGTAGAGGCCCTTATGACTTTTCAATGCGTAACCTCTGATGTGGAACCTAGCAGCACTATCTCCTTCCCCCATCTTCTTTTGATGTGACCTTAGGCAATGATATCACGTGACCATGCGAATGCGGGTGCGGCCAAAGGTGGAGATCAAACTGCGTTTTGCCCCGTAATTTACCTCGAGCCTCCACATGTCCTTTCTCCAAAACCGTGGTTTCAATTGGAGCCCACCCTTAAATTTTTAAAGTTCGCCAACCTTCAATCCCCACAATGCGATGGGACCATTGATCTCACGATCTCGACGATGCTCTTGAACAGATGGTTCAGATCTATACTCTTCGTACTTCAAGACTTTGTGACTCACGATGTCAGAAGTTAGAGCACTTCCTTTATTTGAGGTCAGAACTCTCGAACTCCAAACTTTTTCATGCCAAATCAATGGTCCATGACCTTCCTCAATCAATGGCTGTGATCACCTTCATGAACTCGGACTTCGCGAGTTTTCACTTCTCCTATCTCTGATTTCCCGATTTGCAAATTAGCATAATGTTGATCTCTCACCACATGTCCTGCCTCAATGGACGACCAAGATTCCTTCGCACTTCATGATGTTAGATGTTATCACTTCCTTTCTTTTGTTTCCCGATTCTCGATTCTGTGCTCTCATCCGATCGACGACCCACGACTTTCCTTGATCCAATGGTCCAGATCTTCACAATGTTTGATCTGACGGCCACTGTCGCTCCTCCTCGTGAGCTTACAATTTCTTTCGACTTAGAAGATTTTCTAAGTATTCAAAGGATTTGACCTTTGTTCCTCCTACGAGTCTGTCTCTTGGACCTCGTCCGCACTTTTGGAAAGCATTGTCCCTTCTGAGATTTCTCGCCAATGTAATGGTAAATCCACTATCTCTTCTGAGATTTTGACTTCGTTCATATTCTCAAAAGGTTTCGATCCTTTGGACCTCAAAGGCATTTCTACTGCATTCCTGGCAGTCCTGTGCTCATCCTCCTGAGCTTGTAGACAACAATTCCCGATGCTATCATCATTGCTTTCCTATTTTCCATCATTGCTGCCAATATGCCATCGTCGTTGTTGTTCTTGCCATCAATGACAAGCACACTCTTCCTGTAAATATGCCAACATTGGGTACTATAAGACATGGAAAGAAAAGAGTATCGCAACATCACTTGAAGCTAGAGGTACACAAAGTGCCATATGCATGGAAAGAAAGGGACATTGCATATGTGTACACACTTGAACAAGCGAGACATCTATATAATGTGAGTTTTCTTTTGCAAGTCTTTTAATTCTTTTAGGAGAAACACTTCATCGTTCTCAAGACCTCTTGGTTGAGCATCTAGAAGGTTATGATTTGCATTTTATCTTTTACCAGATGCATTTCCCTTTGGGGCCTTCAGACCCTTCTTTTCGTGAAATGAGGTGCAATCCCTTCTTGGGTCAGTACACCCAAAAATCCCAAAAGATGAGGAGAGAAAAGGAATAAGTATGGAAAGTGATAAGTATGATAATAAATGGTGTGATGACTCTTCAAGGAACCCCCAATAGCACCTTATTCTTGAGGGTGGCCAACTTACTAGGATGGAATGACACCCACCAAGGTTAAATAAGACAAAGAGTATAATTTCCAAGAAAACATTCTGTAATCAAGAAAGAATTATTTGCAACACATACCAATGCTTCAATTATTAGGGTGACACTTACCAAGATACCAAACTTATTACCTCATAAAGTAAGACCTATTGCCCTTTGGGGCCATGCCGATGTGATGGATGTTGTTATGTTGTTGGTGATGTAAGGTGGTGCATCAACAAATATAAGGGGCCCTATGGGGCTATGCTAGTCAATCTGGCTCTCGACACTCCATGTCTGCTACCTGTGGGACTCAAGACATGATCTCCATAGTTACCCCAAGTGTGAGGGGGTAACACCAGGCTCCTACTCGGGGACAAGTGCTCACCATAGAGTGCATGAGAACCTCAACATCTCCAGTAAGAAATGTGCCTACACACTCAAGCAAAATGTTAGAGTACCTAGTGTGGCGTTATCACCCTTTATCCTTATGAAAAATGATCAAAATCCAAAAGTAAATGCTGAATAAAAAATTCTATTCTAACATGTTAATGAAAGTGTGTAAATATGATATAACGATGATGCAATATGAAAATAAAGGAACATGTAAATCATATGCATGTATGCAAATAAATCTAAACTAAATGCAATCTATACTATCATGATATGCAATATGCAACATATATACAATGATATGCAAGATGCAAATGCCTACCTACCTATTGTTGTAAACTTCCAGGTCAAGTTCCGCTTGGGAAATAGGGCTTGAGGTGGATAACATTCACGGGTAACTTCAACCTTTCTCCCCCAAGCATGGCCAGAATGAGTTGTGACCTGCTTCACTCATAATCTTGTAGGGTCTAGTCCACAGGCTGTCAAACTTCTTATGCATTCCTGGTTTTTCCTTCCTTTTATCCCATAACAACACTTGATATCCTTTTTTGAAAACTTTGTCCTTTGCTTTGTGATCAAAGGTTCCCTTAACTTTCTTTTGGTTGTGTGTTATTCTATCCAAATCAATCCTCCTAGATTTTTCGAGTTCCACTAGTTGGTCAATTCTTCCTTGGAAATATTCTTTGTTTGTCATATATTGTTGTGTAAAATGAAGGTGGAAATCTATGGATTAATGGGCAGCTTGGCCTCTAACCCGTACACTAGCTTGAAAGGGTTTTTTTCCATGGAGGTCTTTTCCATAATGCGGTATTCCCATAGGGAACAATTGATCTTACCATCCCAAGCATTCTTATTTTCTCCCACAATCTTCTTGATAATGCTCATAAGATTCTTATTACTTGAATCTGCCAATCCATTTCCATGAGGATAGTAGTGAGACGAATTGGATAAGGTGATACCATACTTGAAACAAAATCTTTCCACTGCGAGGGAGATGAATGCTTTAACGTTGTTGGTAGTGATCTTGGCAGGGGATCCAAACCTTGTTATAATTCTATCTTCGAGGAAGTTCGCAACAACCTCTTCAATTTCCTTCTTGGTTGGGATGGCCTCCACCCATCTAGTGAAATAATCCATAGTGGTCAAAATCCAACGATGCCCATTGCTATAATTATCCTTGAAATCACCTATGAAATCTAACCCCCATTGTTGGAAAGGTGCTTCGACAACCACTGGTTTGAAAGGTAACGAAGGGAGACGTTACTTTCCCATGAAATATTGGCAAGGCTAGCAAGACCTAACATAACGATGGGTATCGGTAAATAGAGTGGGCCAATAAAATCTCGCTCTCAAAATCTTGTGAGTTGTGGTGTGAGCAACAAAGTGACCTTTGCAATATTCCGAATGGAGCTCCTTGATCAATTAGTCGGCTTCTTCCTTGTTCAACATCTAAAGATGATTACATCAGGGTTCTTCCAACCCAAACCATCTTGGGTTAAGCAATACATCATGGCCTTTAATTTTAGTGCCCTCTTCTTATGGTCGATCAAGTGGTCGGGGCAGGAATGATTCTTGAGGTAATAGACAATATTTGAGTATCATTCATCATGTTCAAGATCAATCACTATCACATTTATTTGTTCACCTTTTCCCAAATGTATGGCTTCCTCGTTACTCTTCGTCAACATCTGAGCTAAGCCTTGCCCTTTAATTATTTTAGTGGGTTTTATCTCTAGGTCATATTCTTGGATTTTAGATACCCACTTTCCCTTGGTCCCTAGGAAATCTTGTTGATTCAGAACATCCTTCACTGCCGGGTAGGGGACATAATCCTTGATCTTATTGTATACAACATAGCTCCTGAAATGCTTAAGGGACTTGATAAGGGCATATGCTTGCTTCTCAGTAATTGAGTAATTCAACTCTTAGTCTCTGAGGGATTTTCTCATGAAAGCAATGGGATGTTCATGATCATCCACATTCTTTTGCAACAAGACTCTGACTATCGTGTCTTTAGAGGTGAATGAGAAGATTATAAAGTCACGAGAGTAATCGGGGCTAACCAGGACTAGTGCCTTGGTTATTGCATCTTTAACATATTTAAAAAACTTAAGGCTATTATTTATTCGTTACTCTTCGTCACCATCTGAGCTAAGCCTTGCCGTTTAATTATTTTAGTGGGTTTTATCTCTAGGTCACATTCTTGGATTTTAGATACCCATTTTCCCTTGGTCCCTAGGTAATCTTGTTGATTCAGAACATCCTTCACTGCTAGGTAGGGGACATAAGCCTTGATCTTATTGTATACAACATAGCTGCTGAAATGCTTAAGGGACTTGACAAGGACATATGCCTGCTTCTCAGTAATTGAGTAATTCAACTCTTAGTCTTTGAGGGATTTTCTCATGAAAGCGATGGGATGTTCACGATCATCCACATTCTTTTGCAACAAGACTCTGACTATCATGTCTTTAGAGGTGAATGAGAAGATTATGAAGTCACGAGAGTAATTAGGGCTGACCAAGACTGGTGCCTTGGTTATTGCATCTTTAACATATTTAAAAGACTTAAGACTATTATCGTCCCATTTGAAAGTAGCATCTTTCTTGAGCAAGGCATTCATAGATTTGACCCTCTCAACGAAGTTTGGAATAAATTGTCTGATAAAATTGATCTTCCCAAAGAAATATTGCAAATAATTTTTGTTAGTGGGAGGTCGTACATTCTAGATGGATTGAATTATCTCGGGGTCAATGGAAATAACTTCCTCTGATACTATGTGTCCCAATAATTTTCCTATGTCTACACCAAAGATGGACTTCTTAGGGTTAAGGGATATACCATATTTCTTGTATCGCTCAAATACTATTCTCAGGTGTGAAATGTGAGCGTCTCTCTCTTTTGACACAATTCTCAAATCATCTCGGTATATCTCTATGATCTTTCGGATCAGCTCCTTGAAGGAAAAATCCATTTCCCTATGGAATTTCGACTCTGAATTCATGAGGCCGAAATGCATTCTTAGGTACATGTGCATTTCCCATGGAGTGTTGAATGTTGTCTTAAGTTGATATTCCCTTTTGACCAAGACTTGGTTGTAACCAGAGAAGCCATCTAACATGGACATCATTCCAACACCAATGACCCTTTGCAACAAATGTTCCATGTTTGGGAGAGGGTAGTTGTCTTTCAATAACGACTGATTGAGGTTCTGAAAGTCAACACACAATCTGATGTCCCCATTATTTTTTTGTACTACTACAAGGTTCAACATTCATGAAGAATATCTGATAGGGACTATGATACCAACATCTGCCATTTTTTGAAGCTCCTTTTGGATATGGGTTGTAAACTTTGGGTTAATATGCCACAGTTTTTGTCTAAATGGCTTAGCACCTTCTACCAACGATATGGCATGTTGAATGAGATCACTTATATATATGCCTTTATGTCATCATAATTCCAAGTGAAAACATCCTTAAACTGTCAAATGAGGTCAAGTATTTCACTTCTTTCAATTTTAGTAGTCCCTTTCCCTATTTTTACCATTCTTGGGTCCATTTCCGCCATTATATTGAACTCTAACACCTTTTCAGATAGTTCTTCAACAGGTTTTCCTCTATAAACATCATGTCAATCAAACATGTGTTCCAAGGGAATGCATCCCTTTGGGAAGGTGTTTTTGGGAAAATTTATGACGTCAAAACCAATAGACTCGGCAAGCAAATTCACTTAGATTTAGAAAACTCCTTGCTATTTTCCAGGAATCCGAGGATTTGAGCGTCGTCATCAAAGACTTGCTAGTATTCCACGTTTTCAGGGACTGAAGGCCTAAAGACAAATTCCAATTTGCACAAATATTGCAAGGGACCCTCACAAGGTTGTAAGGTGGATCCTGAGATTGCCAAAGCGTCAACCACATGATTTTCCTCTTTGGGGACTGCCTCAATTGAGATTCTTCAAAATATCTCATGGTGTTCCTTACCAAATCCCTATACTTATTTAACCTTTCATTCTTCATGGAAAATTTTGAATTCACCTGGGAGACCACTAGATCAGAGTTTCCTATGACCCTTATGTGCTTGATCTTCTTGTCAATTGCTAGGTTGAGACATATAAGCAAGGATTCATACTTGACAACATTGTTGGTGCAATTGTACTCAAGTCTATATGAGAAGTAAAAGGTTTCTCTGGAGGGGGCTGTAAGGACAATACCTGCTCCTGAACTGAAACTAGAATGAATACCATCGAACTCTAAAGTCCATGTCCCATTGGGTTTTTGGCATGCGTCTCTTTCGAAAGTTGGTTCAACTGCAAATGGGTTCCCCATTTGATCATCCAGGAAAAATATTTGATCCGTGGGGTGCTTTGGGGTCTCAAATTGGCACCTGGTGATAGGTTCCATGTAGAGGGTAATGAATCCACCTTTCGGGTGATGGATGGTGGCACTTGACCCATTCATGTGGAAACTCCCACCTACGGATGACACTAACTTTCTAGATAAGAACATTCCCCAAGTGCTGGGAACATCAATCATGACCACATTGATCAAGAAAGATATACCAGGGAAAGCATCAAGACTAACCTCAAGGTCCTTTATAAGACCGTATGCTGTGACAGGTCTAGACTCTGAATCACACATATTCTAGGATGGTCATGAGATGACAAGGTCAAGTTGTTGCATGATTTCCCAAGGCATGATATTTGTGGAGACACCTAAGTCCAAGACACAATTATGAAGGATGAGGCCATTTACTTGGAGGGTGATGAAGAATGGTGTAGGTTCATCGTATTTCTTATGGATGTTGTGAACTTGGGGGACAAT
Organism: Picea mariana; assembly: GCA_032191745.1. NCBI lineage: Eukaryota > Viridiplantae > Streptophyta > Pinopsida > Pinales > Pinaceae > Picea > Picea mariana. Next base: position 32,927 of record JASDQU010240905.1, read on the forward strand.
GGGGGAGTCCCTTTGAAATTATTCTCTACTGGGGTCCATAATATCGTCGTATTATTCCTCCTTAGGGTCAGATGATGGGGGGACTTCATCAGATCCAAATGTTGTTGAGTCTGGGTCATCTTGCGAAGGAAAAAAGATATGGGCTTCTTCTTCAGAAGGAAAATGTTGGTCCACACAATCTTCAGTCATGAAGGTCTGAGAATGTGTCTCATCATCTTTCGTGTTTAAAAATATAGTGTTCCATTTTCTTTTGATAGGTCCTTCTATGATATCAATCTTGTTGACAAGGATATCATGAGTTAAGGTTATTTCTGTAACTTCGTCTTGAATGGAGACTATTCGAGAGAAATAATCAAGTCCGTATAAATTGAGACTTTCTTCTAGCCAAAAAACAATTTCTTGTGCTTTCCCCATATTCTCAGGTGACTTGTCCTTTAAAAGGAATTGGAAATATCCCTTTAAGGCATTGGTTTCTGACATTGAATTGGAAGGTTTTTGATTGAGTAATGCATTGAACCTGTCATTGAACTCCCTAATAGACTCTTCTTCATATTTTTGTATCTCTTGGTATTGGGAAAGAAGGAAAGTCGAATCCCTATCATCACCCCACCTTCTTATGAATGCAATTTCAAAGTCCCCTTAGGATTTGATGCTCTTACTTGGAAGGTTATTGTACCATGTTATGGCATCATCTGTTAACGAAGCAGAGAAAAGTTTCATAATTACATCAGGATGCTTATTCCCAACTTCTTAGAGTTCGAGGCCATCATAAAACTTTGTCAAATGTAGGTTGCCCAAAGTATTACCTCGACTAGAAAATTGAGGTAACCATGACTTGGATTTACTAGGAAGACTATGTGAACCACCTCAATTTTTACTTAGGTCCAAGGGTCTGAATATCTCAATAGGAGACCATTTAGAAGGAGCCACAGGAAAATAGTGTGTGTATTTATGCCCACTCCAAGTTGTCATAAACAGAGTCTCTATATAATCCCTCAATTATTATCAAAAGCAAAAGAGGGGATCAACCTTAGTGGAGTCCACATGTAAGATTTGTAAGATAAGGGCTTCGGAAAAATCTCACCAAAGATTTGTTGTTCGAGGAAAGTTGACTCAATTGTCCCCGACAACAATGCTAAAAATGTTACCACACAGTTTGTACTTGTCCAAAGCCTAAGACAAGTAGGTGAAATTGGCATAACAATAGGATATCCCACCACTGTCACCTTAATGAGAAATCCCCACTTTTAGGGATGGATGAATGTCCAACCCAAGGGAGGCATCCTTGATGATCTAAAGGGTTGGGTAAGCTAAGGATATGGTTAAGATATACCCCCCTCTCAATGGTCACCTAATTCAAGAATGTCTATGTCCAAAATATTGAGGCAAAGAAGAGTAATTGGTGTACCTGCTCAAAACAAGAATAATATAGCATATATATATAGCAATTTCCGAGCACAATAATGATAATAAAACCTCAAAGAAAATAGAGAATGTAAATGAGCAGTGGCTGAAGTAAAAATGTGATAAATTATTAGTTTACAACAACAATTAATCTTTTGTAACAACCGCAAGAAACACTACTCATAATAGCATGAAAGTACACTGAAAACTTAGCATTTATTCCATAGATCAATTAACACTTTCCTAAAGAAATTTCTAAGTGTGTTAAGTCAATGTTAGTTGAGTGTATGCGGAAAATTACAAGGTTTAAGATGGCTGTACCAATATATTTGTAACAACAACAACACAATTAGTCAATTAAACTAAGCTAGGTTAGAACTAGTTAGTGAAAGCTTTGAATAAAAGAGTGTAAGAGTTCTTTTGATCAATTCCTTTAACAAGAGAAAGTAGAAATCAATGTATTTTGGGCTTATGGAGTCAATTATAGCAGCAAATTAACTCGGAGAAACAAATGATAATAGTGGTCAAAGGATAAAGAGATAAATTCTAGAGGTGTTGGCACTTCAAGTCCTCAAGCATTCAAGTCTCAAAGATGAATTACACTAGAGAATAAACACCTTTAGGCCCTAGCGAATCTTTCTCTCCTTGGACTATTGAAATATATTATTGCAACTAGCAACTAGAATAAGGCTACTAAAGTGCTAGCACTTTAGGGCTTTAGAAGCCTATCCTAGACAAAATATCCTTGACAATTTAATAAGTAGAAAGACTAGAGATAGAAAGAAGCACTTTACATTTCTCTCCTGGGTTTTAAGCAAGTAATTTCATAATCTTCAATATGAAACAAGTAAAATGACCACAAGCATTTATTACATAAACCCTAGTTGAAGGATTTCCACCACCAAAATATCCAAAAGACATCACAAGAAGATTCTTCAAGAAGGTGCGTACTAGTAATTTCAGCCAAGTACCCCAATAGGGAAAAAATTTCAGACCTCAAGTCATCTTGTGAGGAAGAGTTATTGTGAAAAATGATTTGAGGCTAGCCATACTTATATGGGAAATCCTAGCCCCATTAACCCAAAAGTTGTGTATTTTCACAAAATTGAGCCTACTTCTTAATTTTCTCATTAAAATTACAATAAATTTAATTTTTACAAAGAATAACCCTAAAAAGGATGGCGTCGTCTCTTCTAGGTTGACGTTAGGCTCTCAATGAGGGACATTGAGCTGGGAAAGTGCAGTGATAGGCCTCCAAAGGCCACATACCATGCCCACACATGCTAAAATCCTTGTCAAGCATCTCCCACATCATCCATCCATGAAACCCTAGGCTTAGGTGATGTCATGGGATAGGAGGGTGATTTCCAAGCCTCCAAAGGCTTGCGTCCAAGTGTGGGAGGATGGGAACTGATCTCTCGGGCCATGCCAAAGTGCCTCAAAAGGAAATGAACCCCTTTCTTCACTGTGTAAATGGTGATCACAAGATTTCCCTAGAGGTGGGGTCTTTGCATCGATCTTTGGGCTCCAAAGTCCTCATGAAGGTTCGAACAAGTCATCTCCTCATGAATACCTGTTCATTGGGAAAGGTCTTGCAAAGACAAACAAATACACCCTCCAAGGGTCCATAAGTCACAAGAATCATGCCAAGTAAGCCACGTCAAATAATCAAACCACATGAACATGTGCATCTAACACCCCTTTTCAAACCAAACAAATGCTCAAAGACCTTATGCAATTTGTCAAATTTAGGTGTGGGAGGGGTGTCAAGGCATCCTATTGGGCCAACCAATCCTCAAGTCAAGGATGTTTTCCAAGGGAAACCCATATAATCCATGTATGAGTATGAGGTGGAGTGGGGTAAAACTTCTAGACATGGGGTCCATGACATACAAGGGTTCGTATTGTCTCATTTATGGGTGCCTTTGTAGAGGGTGTGTTGCTCCTTTGTTTTCAATGCAACCTTTTTCCAAGCCCATTTATTGCCATTAATTAATTAATAGCCAAGCATGGAAAGAGAGGGATACCATATACGTGTACACACCTCAACAAGCGAGACACCTATATAATGTGAGTTTTCTTTTGCAAGTCTTTCAATTCTTTTAGGAGAAATGTTTCATCGTTCTCAACACCTCTTGGGCAAGCATCTAGAAGGTTATGATTTGGATTTTATCATTTTCCAAGTACATTTCCCCCTGGGCCTTCAGGCCCTTCTTCCCATGAAATTAAGTACAATCCCTTCTTGGGTTAGTACACCCAAAAATCCCGAAATATGAGGAGACGAAGGGAAGAAGTATGGAAAGTGATAAGTATGATCGGGAATGGTACAATGAATCTTCAAGGAACCCCTAGTAGCACCCTATTCCCGAGGGTGACCAACTTACTAGGATAGAATGACACCCACCAAGGTTAAATAAGGCAAAGAGTATAATTTCCAAAAAAACGTTCTGTAATCAAGAAATAATTCTTTGCTACACATTCCAATGCTTCAATTATTAGGGTGATACTTACCATGATACTAGACTTATTACCTCATGAAGTAAGACATGTTGTCCTTTGGGGCCAGGACGTTGTGATGGATGCTGCTCTGTTGATGGTGATGTATGGTGGTGAATTAATGAATAGGAGGGGCTCTGTGGGGCTATGCTAGTCAATCTATCTGTCGACACTCCATGTCTTCTACATGTGGGCCTCGAGACATTATCTCCATAGTTACCCCTACTACAAGGGGGGTAACATGGCCTAAAATATGATTTAATGTCTCATAGGCCCTAGATATGGTCCTGTATCCACATAGGCCCTATAAAGAGAACATTTATCCTATGGATATGATATATGCACCATTATGAGTTTTCCACACCAATGATCAATTTGAAGGCCCTGATCATGGCTGGAGGATGAAAAAAAATGTCTTAGGGCATGAAGCAAGATTTTAAAATTCATGGGCCATCATGCATCATGTTTGAAACCATCACAAGGGACATTTATAATGAACCTTAGCCATTATAAGCCTTGCAAACATGTGAAAAGTAGTGTCTTTTCCATTAAATTCGATGCCTTATGGATTATTCATGATGCAAAGGGCCCTATAATATCAAATAGGCTCACAAAGAGAATATGGAAAGCATCACTTAGTTAAGGATCTCTTAGGATTAATTATGGAGGACATATGATAGTTGTATATTAGTTATTTGTAAGACATATGTATTAATAATATGATTTTAATTACTTGATTATAAAAAATATGAGAACGAATATTAGTAATTGTATAATTTACATAGAACACTAATGTCATATGATGCATGCACATAATGTAAAATTAAAATTTGTAGGAGGGAAAGTATCATATGTCCATGTTTTTTTTTATAAGTTAGTATCTATATATTACCTATCATAAACAATATGTACAAGGAAAACATACATCCTGATACTTCTTAGTTTCAGAGCCTGAACTGCCTCGATGATCCAAAAAGGATCCAGAGAAGGCTAAGAATAACTCAGAACTCACAGAGGCAACTCAGAACGTTCATAATGGCTCCAACAGATAGAGAAAGGTAAAAAATTCAAAGTTCCCAAAACTCAGTGAAAATGTCATGATCGTGAAGAGAGAGTCACAAGCTTTCTAATGACGCAAACAACTCATCAAGCGAATTTATGGTTTGAAAGATATTCACGGTCAAAGTTGCGGTCAAATAGGGCCAGTCAACAGGGGGACACATCATCATCTGTACTGCTGACGTGAGAAACTGACATGGAAGGGTGACATCATCATACGAGATGTTGACGTCAACATGCCACATGGTAGCACCAGATGCTGCCATGTGTCACCCACCATTGGGCTTTTCAGGGGTCCATGTGGATCAATAGAAAAGTGTCACGTGGCACCACCCCATAAGCACCACGTGTCAGTATGGAGTGACAGAGTAGCCATGTCAGCATATAGGTGGGCATATCAGTGGGCACCACGTGGCCCAATCATTTGGCAACACGTGGCAGCCCAAAAATGTCCAATATTGACCTATGAACGGATTTTTGTTTTAAGAAAAATATGGCGGGTCCGCCAAATCTGGCAGACCACGCTAATGTTAGCAGATAGTGGAAGTATCGATAGTGGATCCGCTAAACTTAGCGGGCAATGGATATATTTCAACATACATAACAAACCAACATTTAAAATTGGAGACCGGTGGGATTTGACCCTGGTACCTCCGCAATACCCAACGCCTTTACAACTCCACCCATAACCAACGTGCCACCGATGTTTCTTGGTATATCCGCCTAGATTCAATACTTAAAAGGTACAATCCGCCCAGAGCCAGGGGAGGAGGCACGAACCATATGGACTTGTGGGCACAAATTTCAAGATGAGACTATCATAATTGCAGGTTTCAGAGGGCACAAAAATCGAGACAAAATTTATTTTGGGCTTGGGAGTGCCAGAGTCGGATCAGAGTGTGGAGACAGTCTTTTTTGGGTAATTCGACGCCACAAATCCAATGGTGATGTCTATTTTCTGATCTGAGCATTATTTCTGCAGCTTGATTTTAGAATGAGGTGTATTCATGTATTTGCCAAATTCTTTTGCCGAGTTAATGAAAGAGCCTACCCATTTGAGAGCAGTACCCAGAGACGTAGTCCACCAGGGACGAACTTCGTTATCAAGTTTTTGTTTTCAGATATGATGATTATGTCTCTTCATTTCTAAATTTTCCCTTCTTTAATGGTGCACTTTAATTTATGCTCATTTAATACAATTCTTTATAAGTCACGATGAAAATATCCCGGATCATGTTGGTATCAGAGCAGTCGTCTTTGACTTGAATTGTTGAGTGTGAATGCTTACTAGGGACAAGCATAAGCAGGGTGAAGGAAATCTTAATACTTTCAATCTCGAAGTTGGATGTGTATCCAGAAGGAAGAAAATGGCAGAAGAAGACAAGCGTGATGAACAGGAGAAAAACTTTCACATGGTCTTTTATCACATGTCAGAAATGGTCGAGCGAATGTATGGAGATTATGAGAAGAGGATGAAGAAGAAAGGGAAGAAAAAGGAAGCACATGCAGGTGATGATGCTTTGGTAAACCAAGGGGCTGGAGGAGATCCTCCTGAGCCTCCGTCTTCACATTCAAGTTCTATTTCTTCTTCCTCTGAGCATTCTCATCATTATCATCATTCTAGCCATAAAGCCTCTTTTAAGAAACCATTATTAAAGCTTGATGTACAATTTTCTTTACCTATGTTTAATGGAGATGCTAATCCTGAAAAGCTAGATAATTGGATCTGACACGTTGAAGTGTTTTTTCATGTCCAGCATATTGATGAAGAGGAAGTTAAAGAGCAACTGGATTCTCTTTGGTTGGAAGGCACCACTCTCGTATGGTGGGAGAGAAAGCTTCAGGACAGAAGTAAGTGTGGTAAGATTCTTTCCTCATGGTCACAATTTAAATCAGCAATAAGGAAGCAATTTTATCCATTAAGATATTTACATAAAGCAATGATGGAATGACAAACTTTAAGGCAAAGTAAAGGGGAATCTGTGCAAAGTTTCACAAAAGAATTTAGGAAGAAAGCTGCTGCATTGAACATTCCTTTGGATTCTTATGAGACTTTAATGAAGTATATTGACACACTTCACAGTTATATTCGACATACTTTCTTGTTGTTTAACCCCACTAGTCTTGATGAAGTTTGTGTGCAAGCCACTCACCTTGAGAACAAGAGGAAACATGTTAAAGAACATCCCACAAAGAAACCTTCCAATTTCCCACAAAATACTTTTAAGAAGTTTAAAAGGAAGGAAAAGAAGACTGCTATAGTGATGAGAGAAGGGGGAAAACCTTATTGCAGTCATCGCAAGAAGAACAATCACGATGAAGAACACTGTTGGAAACTACATCCGAAAAAGAAACCAAAACAGTACGGTGGAAAGGGGAAGACAAAATCGGTTGCTACAGTACAACAAGATCTTGGTTTCGATTCAGGAGACGAAGGAAATATCACAAGGGTTGGAGTACAAGATAAAGATTCTCTTCTTGCTAGTTCTAGTTACAATGATGAATCTCATGTTGATGAACGAAAGAGGAATGAGTTATTTCACATAAGAGTTGTATCTAAACATACTAAGATAGATACATTATTTGATTCAGGTTCCCAAGTAAACTTAATATCTGAAACACTTGTCAAGAAAATGGGTCTTGAAACAAAACCACATCTGAAATCTTATCCTCTTGGTTGGGTATGTGACAAAGAAAAACTTAATGTCACCAAACAATGTAGGATCAGATTTGCTATTGCTTAAAAATTGATTAATGAAGTGGATTTGGATGTTGTTCCACTTGATATATGTGGCATAGTGTTGGGAAGTCCTTATCTTTATGAGAACAAATACCACATTACTAAAGGGGGAGTGGAATATATTGTTAGATCTCACAACATGAGGGTAAATACAACACTTGTTAGTGTAGGTCAAATGAAAAGACTTTTAAACACTAATAAGAGACATGTACTCATGGTCGTCAGAGAGAAAGATGTTGGGACATCTGACGCTTTCCAAGGGTGTGATCCATCTCATAAAAAGGAATTAATTGATATTGTTTCTAAGTATGATGATATTTTTTAGGAACCAGATGGATTACCTCCTAAAAGGGAAATCCAACATGAGATACATCTTCAGCAGGATTCTCCTCTTCCTAATGTGGGCATGTACATGATGTTAGTTGTGGAGATGACAGAGATCAAGAAGCAGGTACATGGCTTATTTGATCAAGGGGTCATCAGGCCCATTTCGTCTCCTTGTGGTTCTCCAATCATGATGGTGCCAAAGAAAGATGGCACATGGCGAATGTGTGTCAATTACCGGGCCTTAAATAAAATCACGGTGAAAAATCGATACCCTCTTCCTCACATAGATGATTTACTTGATCATTTGAAGAATGCTGTCTATTTCACTAAGTTGGATTTGCATAGTGGATATCATCAAATCAAAGTCACATAACAAGATGCATGGAAAACTGCCTTTAAAACCAAACATGGATTGTTTGAGTGGTTGGTTATGCCGTTTTGGCTTTGTAATGCTCCGACAACTTTCATGCATGTGATGAATGATGTATTCAGGCCTTTCATAAATGACTTTGTGATTGTATATTTAGATGACATTCTTGTTTTTAGCAGGACTTGGGATGAGCATGTGAGGCATGTAGAGCAAGTATTGGATACTTTGCAAAGGAAAAAGCTGTATGTAAAATTGTCTAAATGTGAATTTGGCAAGACTGCACTTGTGTATTTAGGTCATATTGTAGGAGGACAATTAAAAAATTACCCTTCCAAAGTTGATGTAATTGTAAATTGGCCTGAGCCAAAAAGTGTAACCGAAGTTCGAAGCTTCGTAGGTGCAGTCCAGTATTGGAGGAGATTCATTCCCAACTTCTCCTTCATAATAGCTCCTTTGCTTGCCCTAACCAGTGTAAAGAACACTTTTCAGTGGGAAGGAAAGCAACAAAAAGCTTTCAACACTTTGAAGGGAAAGATTAGTACTGCACTAGTATTAACACTGCCAAATCTTCAACAACCTTTTGAGATCAAGACAGATGCCAACAAATACTCCATGGGTGCAATACTAATGCAATATCGTAATCCTATTTGTTACCACTCTGAAACTTTTAACCAAGCTGTTGTTAACTATCCTACATATCATAAAGAGTTGTATGCATTACTCCAGAGTGTAAAGAAATGGAAGCACTACTTGTTAGGGAAGGAAATCATCATACATATAGATCACCAACCCTTGCAATATCTTCAAGCATAGACCAAATTGAAACAATCTTGACACTATATGTGGATGGGTTTTCTACAACAGTTTCACTTGGTTCAAGTACAAAAAGGGTACAAGTAACAAGGTAGCTGATATGCTTTCTAGACCTCCTATTGTTGCTTCTATTATTTTGAAGAATGATTCTTTATCTCATGATAGCTATATAGAACAATATGTCATCGATGAAGATTTTAAATAAGTATATGTGAAGCTAACCCTTGGGGCACAGGTAGAGAATTGTTGTCTGCAGGGAAAGTTACTTTACCATCTTGGAAAGCTATGTATTCCTACAAGTGAACGAGTCCATGTAATACGAGAAGCTCATACCTCTATTGTGTCTGAGCATTTTGGGGTAGGAAAATCTATGGCTCGTTTGCATAGGTTTTGTTATTGGCCTCAGATGAAAGAAATTGTAACTAAATATGTAAATGGGTGTGTGATGTGTTCTACTTGTAAGCCCACTAATAGAAAACTGGGGCTATACTCACCACTTCCTGTTCCATCCCATCCATGGGAAAGTATATCCATGGATTTTGTAGGGGGTTTACTCATGACCAAAGTGGGTCATGATTATTTGTATGTTGTAGTGGATAGGTTCAACAAGATGTGTATCTTGATGCCTTGTGAAAGGTAGATCAGTGCTGAGCCGACTGCTAACTCTTCTTTCAACATGCTTGGGTTCACTTTGGATTACCCACATCTATCGTCTCAGATTGAGATACTCGATTCCTTGGGGAATTTTGGACTAGCTTGTAAAGAATGATGAACACCAAATTGAAGAGGAGCATTGATTTCCATCCACAGACCAACATACAGACATAGGTGGTAAACCGAACATTGGTACTTTTGCTTCGAGGCTACTACAACAAGCATCCCAAGGTATGGGATGAATAGATACCCTATGTACATCATGCGTACAATCGAGCTTTACATTCATCCACTGCGAGTTCACCTTTTGAGACATGTTTTTGGTACCTTCCAAAGGTTCCTTTGGACTTGATGTACAAGAGAGATGCCAATGTAAATGGAGAACGAACAGAGGGAAGATCTCGCAAGTTCATCCAGAGGATTCAACAGATACACCAAACAGTCAGGGAACAATTGGAGAAAAGTCAAGCACAATATAAGGCTCGACATGACAAGCACATGGTTGATCATTAGTTCTAGGTTGGAGACCGGGTATGACTTCACATCAACAAGGAGAGATTGAAGGGTGAGGGAAATAAACTCAAGCCTATTTGTTATGGACCCTTCACTATCTTGGAGAAAAGTGGTACCAATGCTTTTTGTTTGGATCTTCCACCTTATATGCAGATTTACTTAGTTGTGAACGTTGAGAACTTGAAACTTTTTGAGCCTCCCAGGATCATGGATCAAGATGAGGAAGTTTCAATACCATCAGTTGATGAGTTTGCACCTGAGTACTTGGATGAGCTACAGGAAGATATAATTCTGGACAGGAGGACAAGGAATTCATGCAAGGGTGATGTTGATTATCTTCGAGTAGGATTAAAAGGCACACATCCAAGCAAGGAAAAGTGGATCGAGAAGGACAAAGTGAGGGGAATTTTCCCTCACTTACCAGTTGATTGATGAAAGCTTTTGGTGGTCCAAAAATCTCTCAGTGGGAAGGTGCAATCCAAAAAGAATCCAGAGAAGGCTCAGAATAACTCAGAACTCACAGAGGAAACTCAGAATGCTCATAATGGCTCCAACAGAGAGAGAAAGGGTATAAATTCAAAGTTTCCAAAACTTAGTGAAAATGAAATTATCATGAAGAACACGCCACAAGATTTCTAATGGTGCAAATGACTCGTCAAACGAAGTTATAGTTTGAAAGATATTCGCAGTCAAAGTTGCGGTCAAACAGGGCCAGTCAGCAGGGGGACACTTCATCATCTGTACTGTTGACGTCAGTAGATGACATGGCAGGGTGACATCATCATACTGGCTGCTGATGTTTGCATGCCACATGGTAGCACCCAAGACTGCCATGTGTCACCTTCCATTGGGATTTTTATGGGTCCATGTGGACCAATAGAAAAGTGCCATGTGGCACCCCCAGGCGATTCCACGTGGCACCACTTAGGAAGCGCCACATGTCAGTACGAAGTGACAGAAACTATGTCAGCATATGGCAGGTCTGCCAAATCTGGCAGTTCACGCCAATGTTAGCAGATAGTGAAGTATCGATAGCGGATCCGCTAAACTTAGTAGGAAATGAATACATTGCAACATATATAACAAACCGACATTTAAAATTGGAGACCGGTGGGATTCGACCCCAGTACCTCTGCAATAGCCAACGCCTTTAAAACTCTGACCATAACCAACGCACCACCGATGCTGCTTGGTATATCCTCCCGTATTCAATACTTAAAAGGTACAATCCGCCTAGAGTAGGGGGAGGATGCACAGACCGTATGGACTTTTGGGCACATATTTTGAGACGAGACTATCATAATTGCAGGTTGCAGAGGGCATGAAAACCGAGACATAATTCCTCTTGGGCCTGGGAGTGCCAGAGTTAGATCAAAGCGTGGAGATAGTCATTTTTTGGGTAATTTGACACCACAAATCTAGTGGTGATGTCTGTTTTCTGATCTGTGCATTATTTCTGCAGCTTGATGTCAAAATGAGGTATATTTATGTATTTTCCAAATTCTTTTGTTGAGTTTATGAAAGAGCCTACCCATTTGAGAGCAAGACTCGGAGACGTAGTCCACCAGAGACGAACTTCGTTATTAAGTTTTTGTATGTCTCTTAATTTCTAAGTTTTACCTTCTTTAATGGGGCACTTTAATTTATGCTCATTTAATACAATTCTTTATAAGTCATGATGAAAAGATCCCGGATCACCCGAAGGGAAACCAGTCCAACCCTATAGGCAAGGTATACTGTAAGCATAAAGATGAACTATAAAACCAAAATTTGATTGTCTGGACACTATATTGCCACTTAGGGCACAAGCTAGAAAACTGACAAAATTGGGATTTAGAATTGACATAATCCAGACAAAACTAAAACCTATAACGAGGACCAAGGAGAGTGACAAGGATCCTGAGAACACTGAGAGAGACAAGGTTCCTGTGCCCCTGGAGCAGTGGAGGACAACGACGAGGAAGAGTCTTCTGAGTCACTATTATGAGTGGAACCTCCCATCGATCTGTTCCCCATGTGACCAAAGGAGTGGTACCAAGTAGGGCTTCTTTTGGAGCGGCTGTGCTAGCGCAACATAACCGGAAGAAAAATATACCAGAGGGGAACAATGGATAGCACCTGGTGCGAGGTGGAGACAAGGAGTGAGCAGAGGAGGTAAGTTGGATGAAAGAGAAGAACATGCTTAAACTTACTGCCACCGATAAAAACCATGAACACATGAGGTGACATGCCCGTTTGGCCAACCATGGCCATTAAAGCCCGAGTGAGGCTATAGTGCAGAACCATCGTCGGTTGTACGCGATGGGGTATATTTGCATGAGGGGCGAGTTAATATGGTAAGAGGTTGCCATGGTGCGTGCGACATGGCAACCCTAAGTCCCATCCCTTCAATCACCACATTTATCCCTCATCGACGCGTAACACCCCATATGGGGTCATATGTCCATGTTAACTAATGAGATTATGTCAAATTTTATTTTGTCCTAAAAACATGGTGGTTGTTGGGACTGCATAAACCAATTAATTAAATTCATCATTTCCAAATCATTTGTCATTGTGTTTCATTTTGACAATATTTTTAAATAGTTTTCACATACTCATCTTTGATGAAATTGCATGTATTTATAGATCTACTTCTTTGGATTAAAAATGCATATTTTTATATAAATGTTATTATTTGATGAATTGCATGCATTTATATAATTCCAAATATATATAAAAAAATTACAAATTTTTTATTGTTTCCTATTATTTTAATATTTTTTGTGTAACATGTATCATAATTTTAAAATACATGTCTATGTTTTTGCAATAAATTTTTAACACAACCATATTTTAAAAATTGACATTTTTTGGCTACAAACTAAAAAAAAACATGTTGATTCTATTAACACCTTTATTGATTTTTATTATTATTAATGTAAAGTGAGGTACATTTTATAGTCTAATATGACACCTGTCATAAGTTATTCCAATATAATATTTGAAAAAATAAAACATCCCAATATGGAAGACATTTGTACCATCACTACTCGTAAATATAACAATTATAAATGTAATTATGAACTATTATTATAATGTTATCAATAAAATAAATGAGAAAATAATATTTCATAAAAGTGATTTTTCTTTTTAAACATGTTTAATCAACATATTGTATCTTGCTAGAAATTAAACAATTCACCTTGAAGAAGAATTAAACATTATATGGCATTAATAGTTATAAGTTTTCACAATTACAATCCAAAGTGAATGATTTCATAAAACAAAAGTTAAACAATATATGACAACTATGAATTCTAATGAGTGATACATCTTAAATTTAATTTAAAAACAAAGAAATCATTAGCGTACTTATACTACATTTTATAAATCGAACAACAACAACATCAACATGATTGTAAAAAACACAATATTCATGTGTGCTATACTATTTATAGCGCACCAGTGCAATTGAAAGCACACTTGTGCGATTGTTACGTAAAAATGCATCGAGAAACAATTTAATTGACAAGGTACGTATGCAAACTTCCACAATTAAAGTTTTGCAGAGGTTGTGCTTTGCAGAGGTACTCACTCTTTGGTGCCTCTCATAATTTAGCACATGGACTCAATCCTCTGTCACTTCCTCAGTTCCCTGCCTTGCATCTCTTGCTCCATGGGCCACTCGACTTTCTCCAAGATATCGTCCTCATCATTCCTGTAGCCATAATATGAACTAGCGTCAATTCACTTGTAAATCATATACCTACATCTCCTTTTCTTTTCTTCGAGGGGAATTATCGAATAACTCTTTTAGAACGGGGAGGAATTTCGTGGCCCTGAAGTATTTGTAATCAAGGTCCTTGCCGGTGGCATCATAAACACTCTTCCAAGTTTGTCATCTTGGCCCCTACTTTGGCATAATTAAGACTACCAAGCTCTATGATTAAAGCTTCCCAATGCCCCTTTTCCACGTTCAACAAAAAATGACCCTAGTGGATGTCTTAACTATAACATTGTGCCAATCTCAGGAATGACCTAAGGTCCATAGTGTATATTTAATAGAATTTAAGAAGCACATTTGGAAAAACAATCAATGATCCATAAGCTTTGTTAGCATGCCTTATCGCTAAATATTAAGCATTTCCTTGTTCTCGACTTGCTCGTCCATGAAATATTCACCTGTGTACTTACTAAGAAGCTCATCATGTTTCTTCTTCTCTACAACCATGTGCTCGATCTCTTTCTCATCCATAAGGGGCACATGGGAAACAAAATCTTGCTCTCTCTACTATTGGTTTCCTTTGTCCTTCTCTCTCATTTCCGCCACATCCTCATCTTCCTCGAATAAGGTTGACTTAATGGCAATGACATCACCACTCTTAATCATCAACCTGAACTCCCTCTAGATATACTCGATCCTATGCCACTCCCTTAGCTCTCTAGCCCACATCTTCTCCTCCATGGGTTGCTCAATTTTATCCAAGATACCATTCTCATCATCCCCATCGCTATAATAATTGGCATCAATTCACTTATAAATCACACACCTAGAGCTCCTCTTCTTCACCTCGAGGGGATTATCAAATAATTCTTTGACACTAGGGATGAATTTCACAGCCACACTTGTACAATTGATTGCTAGAAGATGACATGTTACAATCTTCCAACAACCAATTATACAAGTGCGGCTGGGAAATTCTTCCTCGGTGTCAAAGAGCTATTCGATAATCCTTGCGAGGCGAAGAAGAGGAGGTCTAGGTATGCGATCTACAAGTGAATTGACGCCAGTTATTATGGTGACAGGGATGATGAGGAGATGTGGGCTAGAGCACCGAGGGAGTGGCAAAGGATTGAGTATATCTAGAGGCAAGCTAGGTTGACAATAAAGAGAAGAGAGGTTGTTTTCATTAAGCTGGTCCTATTCAAAGAAGATGAGGATGTGGCGGAAGAAATGGGAGAGTAGGACAAGGGAAACCAACAGCAGAGAGAGTGAGAGTTTGTTTCCCATGTTCCTCTTATGGATGAGAAAGCGATGGAGCACATGGCTGTGGAGAAGAAGAAACATGATGATCTTATCAGTAAGTACACGGGTGAGGATCTCATGGAGGAGCAAATAGAGGCCAAGACAATGGTTAATATTTAGCGATAAAGCATGCTAACAAAGCTTATGGATCATTGATTGTTTTTCCAAATGTGCTTCTGAAATTCTATTAAATATACAATATGGACCTTAGGTCATTCTTGAGATTGACACAATGTTATAATTAAGACATCCACTAGGGTCCTTTTTTGTTGAACATGGAAAAGGGGCATTGAGAAGATTTAATCGTAGAGCTTGGTAGTCTTAATTATTCCAAAGTAGGGTCCAAGATGACAGACTTGGAAGGGAACAAAGTTGATGTTTCTGATGGCACCAGCAAGGACCTTGATTACAAATACTTCAGGGCCACAAAATTCCTCCCTGTTCTAAAAGAGTTATTCGATAAGCCCCCTAGAGGAGAAAAAGAGGAGGTGTGGGTATGCGATCTATAAGCGAATTAACACTAGTTCATATTATGGCTACATGAATGGCAAGGATGATATCTTGGAAAAATTCGAGTGGCCCGAGGAGGAGGAGATGCGAGGTAGTGCACTGAGGAAGTGGCAAAGGATCGATTCCATGTGCTAAATTATGAGAGAACCGAAGAGTGACCTATATTTATTCCTTTGCAAAGCAAAACCTCCACAAAATTTAATTGTGGAGGTTTGCATATGTAGTCTATGAATTGAATTGTTTTTCTTTTGGTTGCTACTACTGAGCTCGACGTCATCGACATATCTGATTCACATAAAATCCTCTTTAGGCACATATATAAATAAAACAAATTTAAAATATAAAACACAAACATATATAACTAATTTGTATTTATCAAAAACTAAAATTAGTTTTTGTTTGCAAAAAAAGTGAAAAAATAACTAGTGCTATTAACAACAACATACACACTACGTCTGATGCTTCCTATTAGGCATAAGGCATCGAACATAGGTGTGTTAAATATAACACACTGGTGCGTCATTGTTAGTCAAGCACTGATATCTATAGCGATGTGTTGTGATATATAGCGCACCAGTTAAGTGTTGTCATAAAAAACGACCCGCGATGCCATTTCACATATGAACTATGTAACTTGGGGCGACTGGTTCTATGGAACACACTATTGTATTAGAATTTGTTAATGTTAAACCAAGCGGTGCTCTTGGTTATATGAAATGCACCGACACTCTATGTTCCTTCGAGCACCGATCACTTTTAACCGATGCATTGTCTTTTCTGACGCACCGGTAACATGCGCATTTTAAAAGACACACCGCAATGATAATTTTTAAAATATTTTTTCTCGATGCAACTCACTTAACCACATCAGTGCATTTCAATGAATGTAACACATCGATGCTCCATTTTAGTTTTGTATGCGTTGATACCGATGCGTTTTTATTATAAGGCATCGATAACATGGAATCCCATAAAACAAACTAATATGGTAAATTATTATGTATTTTTCTCATTGTGTTGTAGTACACATCACTAGTGCATTGTATTTATTTGACACACTGTGGAGGAAATTTTTTGTTTCAAAAACTGGGCAGTGCATTCGATTAATAGAGTGGACTGGTGCATTTATCTCAATTGGCACACTTCTTAGCATCTCAATAGTGCTTACCATAAGATGCAGCGCATTGATAATTTGTGAAAATTCAACCTAGTGCCATGCTCTATACAATAAAAATGCATTTTTTGGACCTAGGTGCACTGACAGGTGAAGTTATTTTATATCAAATTAAGCGGTGTGATGTGTTAATATACAGGCATAGGTGCTATCATCTTATTGGAGCACCAACATTTTGTTTAACGGTGCATTCTATTGTCGAGAGCATCGGTCATAGGTTGTCCATCGAAACCCCACAACATCGTTGCATTTGGTTAACATAAACACACCGTCGACCCAATTTTGATGGAATGTAAACCCGATGGTGCACTTTTTCTAACTGACAATACCAATGTGCTATAGTTTCTAGAGAACGATCATGATGTTTAGCAGTGTGTTGTATAGTATAACACATCGATCTGGTTTGTGGTAGTATAGGAATCGCTCTTTTATATTGATTTATTTCAAATTAAGTGGTGTGATATGTTACTATGAGAACACTGGTGCTACCATGTTTTTGAAGTATTTTTGTTTTGTTTAAAAATGCATTGTGAATTGTAGAGCACTAGAGACGAGGCGTCAAGGGAAACACCCCGCAATGCCAAATCAATGAATATTTGTTCTAGTGTGGTTCTATTAATGGCAACAATGCATTTGTTTAAAAAGGTTGCACTGCTCAGTTATATTTCATGTGTCATATTTTTAGCAGTGCACTTGGTTAAATGAAACGCACCTGTGTTTTAGTGTTCGAAAAGCACTGACATGTTATTTACCGAGCATTGTCTTTTATAATGCACCAGATGCGGATTATATAAGTGGAACCACCGATTAATTATGGTAAAAATTAGATGCATCGGTTGCGGTTCTTACTGTGAAGTTAGTACATGATGCACTATACCGGGTTGAGCCAAATAGAAATGATGCACCACATGGAGTCAGATTTTTTTTTGAAAAAAATCCCAAATTTCAAGCTAAATTCAAATTTTAAACTGACGAAAATGCAAATGGGAAGGTGATAAACAAATAACATGGAGTCTTATGTCCCGAGGATGCATGGTTCCAACGTTGAGAGGAAATGAAAATTCGTGGTAATTTCCAAGAATTGGAAATGTCTAGAATCGATCGGTGAAGCTATCCAACTCACCAAGGAGCATTGGAAACATGGCGTCCATGAAAATATAACAAGCATCGATGCTTGCTTAAGAGATTGGAAGCACGAGCTGAGGTGTCACAATGAAAATCAATTTGGTAATTTTTTTTTTATTTACCCATACCGCAGTGCGCCATAGTACATTGTTTATGCATTGGTATGTATGATTCAATGGCACCATTGTACTTTGATCCGTGCTTGTTATTTTTGTTATAAATTATGATGATGTGTTTGAACATCTACGCATTGGTGCGTTATGTTGTAGTTGAGAACCGGGGTGAATGTACTGTATAAGCACACTAAAAAAAATGCCCACAAAATATTCCAGCCGCTCGTATCCGCTAATAACCTCCACTATGAACAGTGACAATACATTCAAACATTTAAGCACCGGTGTGATATCTTTATGTGCGCACTGATGCATAAAGACCTTAAAGGCACGCCAAAAAAAATCCTCTGCAAAAACCTTTAGCGGCTCACCTCTGCTAACAACCTCCGATATAAATAACCAAGGAATAAGTTTTTTGGGGAGGTTCCATAAAAACCCCCACAGGAAGGTGTTCTCCTTGTAGTGATTTAATGGTCATTTTATTGAGCTCTCTATAATATGGACACATACACCATGAACCTTCCTTTTTGTAAGCCATCACCATTGGTGAAGAGAAATCACTTTGGCTAGGTTGAATTAATCCATCCTCTGACATTTCTTTAACCATATGCTTAATCTCACTCTTTTGTGCACATGGTTACCCATAAGGCCTAATGTTAGGTGAAACACTTCCAAGTTTCAAATGAATAACATGGTCATGATCTTGAGCAAGTGAAAGACCCTTATCCATATCTCTAAATACCTTCAAATGATTGTTGATAACTTTTTGGAGATCCGCGGAAGCAAAGGGTCTAAATTTTTGAACATCTAGCTAGCACAATCATGCAATTACATGATGGTGTCCCTTGTTTAGAAATGTGGTCATGATGTTAAAGCTTATGACTTTAGAGGGTTTCCCTTTGCTTCTTGAACCATATGCTTAATCTCATTCTTTTGTGCATATGGTTACCCATAAGGCCCAATGTTAGGTGAAACACTTCCAAGTTTCAAATGAATAACATGGTCATGATCTTGAGCAAAGACCCTTAGCCATATCTCTAAATACCTTCGAATGATTGCTGATAACTTTTTGGAGATCCACGGAAGCAAAGGGTCTAAATTTTTGAACATCTAGCTATCACAACCATGCAATTACACGGTGGTGTCCCTTGTTTAGAAATGTGGTCATGATGTTAAATCTTATGACTTTAGAGGGTTTCCCTTTGCTACCACTTAGTTCATTTTCCTTACCTTATGAGGAAAATATCAGGAAAAGTTCCCAAAAATTAAGAGCCTTTGTTCCCAATGATTGTAACCATTGGACCCCTAATACAACATTGACACCACCCATTTGGATTGCAATCATTGGAATATCCAATAAACACTCCCCCGTAGTGAGCTTAATATTATGGCACTTCCCTGAACAATTTATGGTGCCTCCATCTTCAACCATTCCTTGAAACTTTGGTGTTGGATATATAAAGCAATTGAGAAGTTTGGCTAATTTGCAATTAATGAAGTTATGGGTACTACTAGAATCAATCAACATTGTTACCTTTTTCTTTTTGATATATCCTTCTATATTGAGATTTTGAGGAGTATCGATGATCCATAAATGAGGGACTTGTAGCCTACTCACTTCACTAACATGGATCCTACATGGAAATTAAAATTTGACCTTTGTTCTCATACTTTTACATAGATCTTTGTCTCCAATGTAACATGCACACAACAACCAAGTAACAATGCAATAACACAGTGTATCCTTGTTGTTCAATATGCATATTAGGACCAAGTTTTAGCTTCTGTGCTCAATGCAATTATGAGTGCAACTTCTCTACAATCACCAAACTGCTCACTATTCTTCTAAAGGCATGTGAGATTGGTTTTGTTTGTAGGCTTGGAAATTTCAAGGTCAATTATCAATCAGGGGTGAATGGCTACAACCAACTTGGTTCAATTGTCACCTATTTCCATCAATAATGACTTTCCATGTCTCTATATAACTTGCTCTCTAAGTATGCATAACTTAGCCCATGAAAACAAAATTGGTAAGTTTATGATTCAACAACCAATGGAATTATTAGTCTGCCACAAGACAACGTTGGTTCTTTAATTTCCTTGATTGGAAAAAAACCAGAGAGATTTAAATATGCTCTTGTTTTTCTATCCAAATCCAGTTTTGCTTATACCCAAAGGTTCCATACAACACTTTGATAATTAAGGAAACATATATATGGCTCAAGTATTGTTAAAGGATAAATTTTGTTGTTGTTATTGCATATCATAACATCCAAATTTCTCCATTATAAAACACCATCTTCCAAAGGAAGATTAATGCTCATTGGTTTTAATTTATTTTGAATTTGATCACTCCTAGTTTGGATAAAACTTGGAATGCTCTCAATAACTATTTTTTCACCCAGTTTGTGACTTTCAGTAAACTTGTCTTCTAATATTCACAATGCATGCTCCATAGTTGAACGTTGTGCATTTGCCTCTGGATTTTGCAAATCCAATTTGTTTCAATGAAAGGGAACCAATACACTGTTGTACGAACCACCACTCACACATATCCAACTTTGTTTCAAATGAAAGGACACCAATGCACTGGTATAACAATGTTGTTAAGCGTGTTTCACAACCTTTAATTGTTAATGAACTATGTTGATGGGAAATATTATTGCTCATGCTAATTAATTTTGTTCTCAGACCATAGTGGATATCTTATGTCAAAGAAAATTACACGAGCATAAGTGACTGATACTAATTAATGGATTGAGTAAAGTGTGATAGATTTGTTTTACATTTAATCTAATTGTCCTCCAATTCATCCTCCAAATCTAAAGTTGCTGATGCCAAATCGAATCAAGGGAAGAACATGAAAGGAAGGTCTCTTGAAATGAGTATTTATGGCATATGACCTCGTAGACTAATCTCCTGGACTGAATATTCACAACATATGGCCTCTTGGACTAAGAATTTACAATGTATGGCATTCTAAAGTAAGATACTCAGTTTACAGGTAGAGTTTAGAATGCCGACAATATCATTATACTACTAATGTTGTGTGCAAGTTGCCCAAGTACTCAACACATTACATAGATGCAAATTTTCTGGAATCTAGTGACATACAATGAAGCCTAGTTAGATAAATGCAACAATGTTTTTTCTACAACCCTTGATATCAAATCTAGAATGAAATCGATAGTCTAAGGTAGCCGGTTGTTGTGTCCATAGAGAAACTTGGGGTAAATAATTTCAAACAACGATTGGCATTCTATTAACTAGAATTAGTCTACAATACACCACAAATGAATCAAGCAAATAGTAATTAGTAGAGGTATAATCTACAATTCCTCATTACCAACATTAACACACTAAGAGAAGAGAATAACTACCGAGGCAATTCGTTGTGTATAACTTCTCATATTTCACATTGTGAATAGAGAATGGAATTTAACTCTGAACTATGCACTCATATGAATGGAATCTAGAATGATAGACATAATGATCAATCACATAATGGACACTGTGATTTTACTCTAGAAACCCAATGAGAAAACTAGCATCAAATGTTTACTCAGTTTCTCATTTTGATGATCTCTGGTTACAATGCAGCTCATGGCTCTCTATGCATCCCCCTTTCTTGTCTAGCCCAAGCATTTTGAGAATGAAAGTGCAAAAATAAATAGAGAGCACTTGGGTAATAGGAAGGCCAACAAGCATGATCTTTCATTTCCTATTCCTCACTTTTTTCTCTCACGTTTGATTTTTCTTTTTCATTTAATTCTCTTTTTTCTTTTTCACTTTTGCATTTGCATTGTATTTACTAGTTTATATGACCTTCATAAATCACCTAATTTCACTTGCAGGTACTAAGTCTGACGCAAACTAGGCCCCTCTGCCTCGACCACAGTCTCTGCGCTGACCTCCCGGTATTAACGGATCATTCTAATTTCACCTTCGAACCGAAGTGGCTCTTTCGATTTCTCACTAGAATCTCTGTTAAAAACCCGATTCATAGGTCCTTCCTTTTCCCCTCATGGCTTCTGCGCATACCTAATCTCTTCCCGACAGAGATTTCGGGTTTCAGGGTTTCACGATTCCCGTTGTCGAGAACCTCAGTCTTCTCGATCCCCCGATCTCTGATATCCTGAAATGCCGAAAAGGCTTCAACAATGTTTAGTCCCCATGGCTACCTTCTGGTTCATGTGACCACTTTTCCATAAGACCGCAGTCCTATGTCTTTCACGATTTTGGGCTTTCAAATGCCGAAATGCATGGACCCTTTGTTTTCAGGATTCCCGATCCTTTGAATCCTGATTTCCTGAAATGGTTTCCCTTTCAAGATTTTGCTTCGAAAACCTAGATTATTGCCACGCGTCCCCTCGAGATGGACGATCCTCGTCATTTTGTGATTTCGGGTTTTGAAACACCGAAATGCCTATGAGTTCTTTCCCTTGAAACTCCTGAAGTTTCGATTTCCGATCCTCTGATATGATGAAATGATGTCAGCTGGCCCCACAACAGAGCTTTCCACCCTATCTGGGTTTCAGACTTCACAGTTCCAAAATGTGCGTGCTTCCTGTCTTCAGGATTCACGAAACGTCGAATCTCGAAATGCCGATGGACTCTCCTATCGGGATTTTTTTTTTCCGAATTCTCAGATTTCCTCCACGCGTCCTCCTATGATGGACGGTCCTCGATCATTTCACGAAATCAAATGGCGATGTTCTCCTATTCTCTTGAACCCCGAAAATCCGACATGCAAATTGCCGACAGGCTCTTGATCGTCGCCACGTGTCTCAACTAACGGACGTTCCTGATTCAGTCTCGAGATTTTGCGACTTGTGATTCCCCGATGTCGCAGTTTCTCTGTCAACTCAAAACCCTGGTAGCCGAAATACTGACGGGTTCTTGATCTTCGCCACGTGTCTCAACAGATGGACAATCCAGATCAAAATCAAGATTTTCACTATGAAGTGATCCAATCTTCTGTCCTCGAGACTTTCGATACCCCGAATTCAGAAACCCTGATATCCTGATGTCTTTCGAGACCTTCACTCTGCTTGCGAGAGTTTAACCCTCGTGCAACTCCTGTCAGATCCCATGACTGACGGGTATCTAAGTGAGGATCCGACGGCTCACGATCTCTTAAGCTTGAACCTTGGAAAAAGTCGTAATCTCCTTGCTTCTCTGTCAGAATCGGACGGCTGGCGGGATTTCGCAAATTCTCTACGAAGAATTTTGACCGTCCCTCTCTTCCCTTCGACGACTTCGTAGGTTCGAATTCTTCTAAGGTTTTCCACGACTTCAAGTCTTTCAGAAACTCCTGCATGCACTCCTTGTGGAAAACCTTCAAACACTTTAGTGTTGAACACCTTCGACTTCGCGCACTCCTTGGAGCTTCAATCCTTCAATAGTTTCTCAGGTTTCAAACCCTGGAAGCTTCATTCGGTCTGCACACACTTTGCACGGCTCCTGTGCTTAACTGTACTTTTGAGGAAATGAGAACAAAAGCTAACCTATCTGAGCTTTCAGAGACAAAACCTCTTAACCCTTTTGTCAATGCACTCCTTGCAGACAATTCAACTACACTCCTTGCAGGAACCCTCGCTCAGATAGAGAAACATATGAAACTCATTTCCTAACTCTTTCTCTCTCAAACTTCAAACATAATCCTGAAATCATTCATACACAGCATAGAAAGCAGATGTATAACAGAAAGAGTAAACCCATGAACATACCATTCAACATATACATACAAGAAACAAATACAACGCCATGAATCTGAATTAAGGCTTCTTCTATTAACTCAAATCTCTATACATGGGTGTTTTTCAAACACAGTTTCTCTGTTCCAGCTCTGTATGCTCTTCTCTTGGTAATGTTCTTCACTATCATAAAATACTACAATGAGGGTGTCTATATCCGTTTTCCCTCCACTCCTAAAACTGTCTAATCTGAGAATTC